>JAJOOS010006210.1:0-54594 GCA_029582725.1 Solanum chiquidenum | reverse complement strand
TTTATCTAAGTAAAATCTTACATCAAAACTTATTCGGCAATGAAGCTTTCAACTCAATTTTGTGCTAGGGATTTCTAGGGTTCTTCAATTGTTCAACGTTTTATTCATCCATTTTTTGGGATTTTCATAGCTAGGTATGTAGGATTTCATCAATGTTTTTCAGTAATTGATAAAGCCCCAAAGATTTCTCATTTCTCCAAGATTCAATTTCATCAATTTGATTAGGTTTTCATTCAATTCTTCATGGGTTCTAATTGTGTTGATTCAATTATTCAATTTTGATCTTAATATGATTGTTTTGACTCGATTAAATACTTTCCAATTTATTTTGCATGAACCCATGTAATTTTCATGATTTTGAACTATAAACTCTTAAAGACATGAATTTATGAAGAAGCTGTGAATCTATGAATGGTGTTTTTATGAGAGTATGCATGATTAATGAAAAGAGATGTTTTATGATTTATTTTTCTTTAAGTTGAGCATCAATAAAATTGTTAAAGTTTTTTCTCACCTATTAAGGGATCGTGATTTGGTGAAAGGTTTTTTCACACATGCATGTATCTTGATTTAATGAGCTACTCTATGATGTTTTATGTTTGAATTAGTATTTAAATTATATTTTTTTCATGTATGATAATATGTTTATGAATATGACTATTATGTTGGAATTTAACTTGGCACCGAGAGAACTTAAGGTGGAGGTTCAAATAGGATAGACTTTGGTAGCAGCCTCTAGTTTCAAACTACGTACCCTCGTAAGATTGTATTAACCAACCTAGATTATCGATATACAAATAGCATTTGAATCATGATATGGAATTCTACCTTGGCACGTAGACTCTCCCTTCTCTATGTGAGAATTACATCAGATTCCATGGTATTGCTCACATGTTCTATTGTCAGTAAAGCTAATATCCCAAAAAATAAACTAAGTTACTTTCAAAGGCTTTATAAAGTTTTTATTATGATTTTAAGATGTATTGACCTTGTCCTTAATTTACGATTTGTTGTTAAATGATTTTATGATGTTTATCTTGGTCATACATATCATATTTTCGATTATGCCCCCTTATGATCATGTTTTCATGTTTTATACATATCCCTCATACTTAATACATTCAATGTACTAATACGTATTTGTCCCTACATTGTTCTACTAATGTAGGATTTGACGATCTTCCTCCTCTGGCTCGTGGCTTGTGGATTGCTTTGTAGATTGAAGACTTGGTGAGTCCTCATGATATGAGGACCGTGTAACCTTTACTATATTTCCATGTGTCATCTTTAGTTTTTTTATGTTTTATGTGGTGTACATGTTACGTCCCAACTACTTATTTTGATATAGTAGAATGTCTTGTCAAGAATACATTTAGACTTTTGCTTTTTATGTCAAATCTTTATTTATATGAGATTCTTTTACTTTTGTCTATTACGTTATGTTGCATGTATGTTAACTGGCTTGTGTAGGGCCTCTTGGGGTCTTATACACTATGTCACTTCTAGGGTATACTTTGGGTCATGACAAACTTGGTATTTAGAGCACAAGGTTTTAGAAAAAGGTCCTGGGATATCTGACAAGCCGTATTGAGTAGACAAGGTTCATAAGTGTGAAGCACGCCACATTTATGAATGGAAACTTTACTTCTGTCATTACTCTAAAGTCATTCCATAGAGTCTCTCTATAAAGACCCTTCTCCTAAATCTTGCCCGATTCTTTTCAGGATATGGCCCCTCAAAGAGCTTATGTGAGAAGGAACATGAGTGAGAATGTGGAACCTAATTAGGTTCCACAATGTCTGGTTGATCCTTTGACCGGGAAAGTGACTCATGTCAAATTTTAAGTTGTTTTCCAAGTGTTGGCTCAAGCTATGACGACCCAAGATAATAGAGAGGTCATTGCTCCCATGAACCTAAATATGGGTACGACGGCGACAAAGATAAGGGACTTCACTAGGATGAATCCTCCGGAGTTCCATAGTTCAAAGATTGATAAGGATGCTCAAAATTTCATTAATGAGGTATATAAGCTACTGGAATTATGGAATTCTCTACGGTGGAGAAAGTTGAGTTGACCTCTTATCAACTTAAGGGTGTAGCTCAAGTTTCGTTCAACCAATGGAAGGAAGAGAGGGAGGTTGATGTGGGACCTCTTGAGTGGGAAAAATTCAAAGGAGTGTTTCTTGATCATTTCTTTCCTCTTGGAATGAGAGAAGTGAAAGTACTTCAGTTCATTAACATGCGACAAGGGAATATGAGTGTGAAGGAGTTTGCTTTTAAAGTTTACTCAATTGGCTAAGTATGCTCCAACTATGGTTGCCGACTCTACGACACGGATGAGTAAGTTTTTATTGGGTGTGTCTTACTTGGTTGTAAGGAATTTTGCACCACTATATTAATTAAGGATATAGATATCTCTCGTGTGATGATATATGCCCAATAAATTGAAGATCAAAAGCTCAAGAAAAGGGCAAAGGAGTCCAAGAAGGCAAGGAGCACCGATGGTGACTTTTCTCATTCTAGGTCCAGTGACATGGGCGTCCTCAATTTTGGCAAAAGTTTTTTGTTCAAGGATCTTGACATGCTCTGACTCCTAAGTTCAACTAGTATATGGTGTATAACCCTAAACCCTAAGAAGGTGGTGGTAATAGATCTTTTATTCCCCCTTGCCCAAGGTGTGGTAAGGGTCACTTAGGAAAATTCTTGGCCAGTATGAATGGTTTATTTAGTTGCGGAAAGAGTGACCACAAAGTGAAAGACTGTTTGTTGCAAGCTAGCAAGGGTAAGAATGGTAGGAAAGCTTAGCCTAGTGATTTTGGTTCAGGTCCTCCTTGTGATAATAGGTTCTATCCTCTTAAGATTCGACAGGATAATGATGGATCTTTGAATGTTATGAGTGGTATGTAGAAAGTCTTTCACTTTGATATTTATGCTTTACTTGATATAGGTTGTACCTTATCATTTGTTACTCCTTATGAGTATGAAGCACACCCCATTTATTAATAGAATGCTACAAAATTCTTAGGAAACTTCACTTCTTTCATTACTCTAAAGTTGTATCATAGAGTCTAACTCTATAAAGATCCTTATCCTAAATCTAGCTCGATATTTTTCAAGATATGGCCCCTTAGAGAGCATACGTGAGAAAGAATGAAGGTGAGAATGTGGAGCCTGAGGTTCCTCAAGTTCTGGTTGACCTCTTGGTTGAGCAAGTAACTCATATGAAATTTTGAGCTTCTTTTTAAGTGTTGGCTCATGCTATGATGGCTCAATCTAATAGAGAGTCCATTGCTCTCGTAAACCCAAATTTATGTGTACGATGGTGACAAGGATTAGAGACTTCAAAAGGATGAATCCTCTGGAGTTTCATGGGTCAAAAGTGGATGAGGACCCTCAAGGGTTTATTAATGAGGTGTAAAAGATAGTGGGAATTATGGGATTGTCTACGGTAGAAAAGGCAGAGTTTGTTGCTTATCAACTCAAAGGTGTTTCTCAAGTTTGGTTAACCAATAGGAAGGAAGAGAGGAAGGTTCATGCGGGTCCTCTTGATTGGGAGAAATTCAAATGAGCTTTTCATGACTGTTTCTTTCCTTTTGAAATGAGGAAAGCAAAACTTCTTGAGTTCATTAAACTCTGACAATGGAATATGAGTGTGAAGGAGTATTCTTTGAAGTTCACTCAATTGTTTAAGTATGCTCCAACTATAGTTGCCAACTCTTGGGAAAGGATGAGTAAGTTTGTGTCGGGTGTTTTAGATTTAATTGTCAAAGAATATCGAACTGTCATGTTGATTAATGAGATGGACATCTCCCGGTTGATGATACATGATAAACAAATTGAAGAGGAAAAGATAAAGGGGACGTCTATGGAGTCCAAGAAGGCAAGAACCAGAGACTTTACTTATTCTAAGTCTGGTGGACATGGGAGTCCTGATTTCTGGCAAAGATATTTTGGTCAAGGTTGTCCCAATGCGCCGACTTCTAAATTCAACAAATATAGGGTGTCTAACCCTAAGCCTCAAAGAAATGGTGGAATTGAATCTTTTATTCCCGCTTGCCAAAAGTGTGGTAAGAGTCACTCGAGAAAATGTCTAGCATGTACATATGGTTTCCTTGGTTTTAGAAAAAGTGGTCACAAAGTGAAGGATTGTCCGTTGCAATATACCAAGGTAAGGATGGTAGGGAAGCTCATCTTAGTGGTTTTGGTTTGGGTGCTCCCCTAGTGGTTTTGGTTTGGGTGCTCCTCGTAAGAATAGATTATATGTCCTTTAGACTCGACAAGATCATGAGGATTCTCTAAATATTGTGGCCGGTATGTTGAAAGTCTTTCATTTTGATGTGTATACTTTGTTTCATCTGGCTACTATGTTTTAGTTTTTTACTCCTTATGTGGCCATGAGATTTGATGTTGGTCCGACAATCATTACTAATCACTTTAATGTCTTTTCTCTCTTGGTGATTCTATTGTTGCTAAAAGAGTTTATAAAAATTGACCTCGATCCGTTTCTCATAGAATCAGTTATGTTGATCATGTAGAGCTTGAAATATTAGATTTTAATGTTATTCATGGATGGATTAACTTCATGTATGTTATGCTTCCAAAGATTGTAGGACACGATTAGGCATATTCAAGGTTCCAAACGAACCAATCATGTCATGGGAAAGGGGAAATTATGTTTTTAAGGGTTAGATTATTTCTTGCCTAAAGGCTAGGAAAATGATTTCAAATGGGTGTATTTATCATCTGGTTTGGGTTAGGGGTAGAGATTTTAAAATTCTTACTCCTTAGTTAGTTCCGATTGTAAATGATTTTCCAAAAGTGTTCCCGAAGATCAATCGGTATTCCTCCCAAAAGGGAAATAGACTTTGGTATTGACGTTATCCCACATAGACTATCTCTAATCCTCTCTATCGTATAGCCCTGGTAAAACTTAAGGAATTGAAGGATGAGTTGAAAGACCTACTGGATAAGGGATTCATTAGACCAAGTATCTCACTATGGGGTGTTTCAACGTTGTTTGTAAGAAAAAAGGATGGTATTTTTTGAATGTGCATCGACTATCAGCAATTAAATAAGATTACAATTAAGAATAAGTATCATATTCCAAGGATTGATCATTTGTTTGATCAACTCCAAGGAGTGAGTTACTACTTTAAGATTGACCTCTGATTGGGTTATCACTAATTGAGGGTGAAGGAAAATGATATTTCAAAGATGGTTGTTCAAACCCGGTATGATCATTATGAGTTTTTGGTGATGACTTTTGGTTAGACTAACACCCTAGTGGCATTCATGGATTTGATGAATAGGGTCTTCAAACAATATCTTGACATGTTAGTGATTGTTTTTATCGATGATATCTTCATTTACTCACGGAATGAGCATGAGCATATTGAACATTTGAGTATTGTGTTGCGAATTCTCAAGGATAAGAAATTGTATGCTAAGTTTAGCAAGTGTGAGTTTTGGTTGAGATTCGTTGCCTTTCTTGGCCATAATGTCTCCGATGAAAGGATTCAAGTCTATCCTAAACAAATTGAGACGATTAAGAATTGGCCTAGACCTTTTTTGGCCCTAGTTACGCATAGTTTTTTGGGTTTGGTCGGTTATTGTAGATGATTCGTGGAAGGATTTTCCTCTATTGCTTTGTCTTTAACGATATTGACTCAAAAGAAAGTGAAATTCCTATGTTCGAAAGTTTGTGAGAAGGGCTTCCGAGAGTTGAAAGATAGACTCACTTCAGCCCCTATTTTAACATTACTGGAAGGATCGAATGGTTTTGTGGTTTATTGTGATGTTTCACGAATTAGTCTTGGTTGTATTATAATAAAATATAGAAAGGTCATCATTTATGCTTTGAGTCAACTGAAGGTGCATGAAATGAGTTATCCGACTCATGATTTGGAGTTAGCGCCAGTAGTGTTTTCTCTAAATATTTGGAGACATTACTTATATGGTGTCCATTAGATGTGTTTACCAACCACTAGAGCTTGAAATATGTCTTCACTCAAAAGGATTTGAATCTTCACCAAGAGAGATGGCTTGAATTATTGAAGGATTACGACATGAGTATCATATATCATTACGGTAAGGCGAATGTCGTGGTAGATTATCTTAGTCGACTATTAATGGGAAGTTTTGCTCATGTTGCGGATGATAAGAAAGATTAGTCTGTGATGTTCATAGATTGGCCCGATTGGGTGTTCACTTTGTTGATTCTAAGGAATGTAGTTTAGTTGTTCAAAATGGTTTGGATTCACAGTTTGTATAGTATGTGAAGGTTAAGCAAGATCTTGATCCAGTGCTAGTTGAGTTGAAGAATTTGGTTTCTGAAAAATCAATTGAGGCTTTCTCCTAAGAGGAACTTCCATATCAAGAATGGTAATGTTTTCTGAATGTTTATAAGGTGAGAAATCATATTTTGATTGAAGCTTTTGGTTCTCTGTATTCTATTCACCCTAGAGCCACCTAGATGTATCGTAATTTGCAGAATGTCTATCGATGGAATGGGATGAAAAATAATATTACGGAATTTATGGCAAAATGTTTGAACTATCAACAACTGAAGGTTGAGCATTAAAAACCATTGGTTTGGCTCAAAAAACTAGTATCCCTACATGGAAGTGGGAATATTTAAGTATGGACTCCATTACGGGTTTACCCCAGACTCAGTGATAGTTTGATTTGATTTGGGTTATTGTGGATCAAGTGATGAAATTGGCACACTTTCTTTTTTAAAGGACTTTATTCTCAGTGGAAGAGTATGCCGAGATTCATATTCAGGAAATGGTAAGTTTGCATGGAGTGATGTTGTCTATTATCTTTGATCATGGCATTTAACTTACATCTCAGTTTTGGAAGTAACTTTTAGAAGGCCTTGGTACTCAAGTGAAACTTAGCACGACTTTCCACCCTTAAACCAATAAATAAGTCGATCATACCATTAAAACTTTAGAATTTATGTTAAGAGCTTGTCTGATTGATTTCAAATGTAATTGGGATAATCATTTACCTTAGATTGATTTACTTATAATAATAGCTATCATTCTAGCATTGGAATGGCACTGTTTGAGGCTCTTTATGGTAGGCGGTGTAGGTCTCCTTAGGTTGGTTTGAAGTTGGTGAGGTTGTCTAGATAGGGCCCGATTTGATGCGTAAGGCTATGGAAAAGGTTCGACTTATTTGCAAAAGTTTGAAACTGGCTCAAAGTTGAAAAACAGTCTTATGACAATGTTAGAAGAAGAGAGCCTGAGTTCGATGTTAATATTGGGTCTACTTAAAAATTTCACCCATTAAGGGTGTGGTGAGATTTGGAAAAAAAGTTAAGCTTAGTCTTCGTTATGTGGGCCCATATCAAATTTTGAGTTTTATTAGAAAAGTTGCTTATGAACTTGAGTTGCCTAATAATTTAGCATCGGTACATCCGGTATTCAGTTTTTATTTGTTGAAGAAGTGTGTTGGAGATCCGACATCTGTTCTGCCTTTGGAAGGTTTGGGAGTTAAAGAAAATCTTTCTTATGAAGAGGTTCTGGTAGAGATTTTGGATCATCAAGTTCGGATGTTAAGAATTAAAGAAGTTACTTCCAGGAAGGTTCTTTTGGAGAAAACAACTAGTTGAGAGTGCTACTTGGGAGGCAGTAGTTGATACGATGTCTCGGTATTCTCATTTCTTTTCTTTAGCTCTTACTCTAGCTTGAGGTTTTAGATCCTCATGATTAACTCTTTCGAATTCATGCACTTTAGTTTTTCTCATGTTTCCATATGCATGCGTGTTCATGAAAAAAAAATCTTGATTTTTGACATTATGATTTAGCTTGGAGTGATTCTCCATGTTTATGTGCATGATGATGAGGTTTGCATTCATATTTGGTTGTTAGTCTCTCTCTCCTACGCTATTCATGCTTGCTTGAGTTCCATTCGAGGGCGGATGTTCTCAATGGGGAGTTATAGTAACACCACGGAAATTGGAAAGCCAAGTTGAAAAGAAAAGTTCAGATTATTGCACAGAGGTAGTGAACTACATGTCCAATCTACAAACCGTAGGAGTCCTACGGGCGGTAGAAAGTCAATTGTTGAAGTTGAGTTAAGTACAAGCCGTAGAAATTTGGACGATCCATATATGACCTTCATAGAAAGGACTCATAGATTTTATTATTGAACCTCATGTCTACGAAAGTGTTTGACGAGTCATAGTTGGTTTTATAGGTTGTAGAGTGGTCCCATAGAACTGATCTTGACTTAGTGAAATTTTGTACTTGGACTTGAGTTTTACAAAAGAGGTATACAGACCATTTAAGGAACGACAGGCCGTAAAAAGGTCTCGTGGGAGGTTTAACGAGTTTTGGGTTGTTGAAGTGGTTCTACGATTGACTAGTACGGTCCATAGAAAGTTCTACGGACCGTAGGTCCAAACCGTAAAAGGCATCCGACAATTATTTTATATTTCGGTCTTTTTGTATGAATTTAATGTTTATAATTTGTCATTTTGACCCTAATTTTAGGTCTTGTAACTACCCTTCTATTCCTAAATCTACCAAAACCCTCCCATTCTCTCAAATTCTTGATTTGGCTTTATGATTTACAAGCGGGATCTCCCTGTTGTAGTTGTCAAAAGTCATTTGATTTTGTTGATTTTGAGACTAGCTTGAGAATTTGTTGAATTGTAATACTTTGTAGAAAAAGGATTTGATTCAATCTTGTATGTGTGTGTTGTCTAGAACATGCCCCAAAGATATATTTCAAGACAGAATTCTAGATTTCACTTGGTTTGATAGATGAACCTATGCTCTTTTTGACTAGCCACTCTACTCCAAATTTTCCCTCCAAATAAAGTGATCTTAGTCAGCTCTATTGGTCACCATATCGCGTACCTTGCACATTTACAACTCTATATCTTGACCCCCTTATGTCTCCTAAGTCGCCAATTATTTGTGATGTAGGCAAAAAGCCTGAGTTTGAGGGAGAAAAAGTAAATGAAGTTGAAATATAGGCAAAAATCTAAGTTTGGGGGTTCGTGTAACAATGAAACAATGAGTTTGAGTTGAAACCATAGAGCATCATAAGCTTTAATTTGAAAAGTGCTAAAAAGATTTCATAAATGAAGAAAATCAAAAAATTATTGGGTGCTAGCTCAATGTATTCACATGCCTCAAGTGAAAAGAAAAATTGAATCTAAAAAAAGTGAACGTTGTAATAGGGAAGAAATAAGGTAGAAGGTAAAACTAAAAAATTGTAGTGGTATGCCCAAGTTATAAGGCAATGGAAGCATTAGGTCGGCATCTTAATCACTTGACCAAACAATATCCTACCTTTTGCCCAAACCTAAGTTGAACCTGCAAGTCCTTGAGGATTTTGAGTCTTGTCAATCTACATTAGTGGCAATCGACATACAGGGAAAGCATATGGGTCAATGTGTATATACTTGAATTAATTTGTGAGTATTTTTGCAGGATCTATAATTCCTTGAATTGACATTCTTAATTGTATGTGTGATTCACTTTTGTTTGAGTGACATTGCATCCTTCATATGAATTGTGATGTCTTGATTTTAATTGTGTTTCATGAATGTGACACATTCGTGCGAATCTTTGGGCAACCCAAGAAGGTTGATACCATTGACCTGAGATGCTATGAGATTTGTACTTGAAAGAAAGATTGTCTCAGAATTGCACGTTAAAAGTATTTTGTTTGAAAAAGAGGAAACGCATTTGTCTCATAATGGTAGAACCAATGGTTTGTTGTGCTTATATAAAGTCTTTTTTATTTTGGAAACTTTTGTTTTTAATTATTTCTAATCGAGTATGTAATTATACAAATCATATAAATCTTGGGTGTAGTTGATCTTTAATCCTAATCTTAGTAAGTGTTTTGCTTAAGAACAAGCAATAGTTCAAATTTTGGGGTTTGATGAATTGGTATTTTACCGATTCATTAGACTCCAATTCATGAATTATTGTCACATTCTAATGCTAATTGAAGGATTTTCAGGCCCTAATTCTCTTGGATGCAGGAATTTTTTGGAAGAGCAAGCTTGATGAATTTGAAGCCGGAAATCATTAAAGCACAGCAGTGACGGAATTGGCATCATATAGGATCCAACAGGCATCTCGCTAGCTTAATTGGATCTATGTTACCTCAGTACCGGCACTACAATTGGTGTGGTAGAATAATTGATCAACAATTCACCGGTCCCAGCATAGATACTCCTAGAAGATTTAAAGGTCAAAGCGAAGAGGCGACTAACACTTCACAATTTATGATCGTGTTCCGCTGATCCAACACAAGTATGAAGATGGATCCTAAAGGGGAAAAACATAACTATAGAAAATAGTGCTTCATTTGGATAATTTCAACGATAGAATTGAGATTTGTGTTGTTATGTACCGTTATCTTCTCCCCAATTAGGGATAGAGAGAGGGCTATTATAGTTAAAATTATAGATAAAGGATAGTGAAGTACTTCTTCGCTAGTAAATAAAGAAACCTCATATTTGTGTCAATCTAAGCTTGGAATTCAATTTTTGTTTATCAAATTAACTTGGAATGGAGATTTTCTACTTGGTTATTGTCTTTATTTCTTCTTTTATGAGAAACTAGACCCTAAACTAGATGTGTGTCCTAGATGGGGGTGTAAAACTTCAAATGGTGTATTGATTAATCGGCTCTAATATTGATTGTATGATATGAATCTATTGTTGTCTTGAAGTTTTAATCTAAAAATCAGTGGTTGTAAACACTGATTGAGCTCTCTAACATCGTTTTGGCTTGGAAAAATAAAATGGAGTTGGGTAAGACTCAATAGTGGGGACTTGTTGAAACTACTCTATGAATTTGAGCTAGGGGTGGGATAATACAAGTGATTTCACATTTAATTATATGAGCTAGGAATAGTCTATCTACTCAAGCAATGTTTGGTGTTTTATTTTAAAGTGTCTTGGAGGTTGGATGAATCCAAGGGATATATGCTTGCTAGTTCGAGAGAATATCATAGTGTAGACTAGACCAAGCACTATTCATGTATTGATCGATGTTGTTTCAGTTAATATTTGCTTATTCGAGTTGTAAGCCCAATCATTAACCACACACACCTAGTCCTTTCCAAACTTGTTAGATCTTATTTGTGGTTATTTTCTGTTTTATTTTTTAATATTGATGAAATTTTAGTTATTAGAAAAACTCCACCATTTATGTGTGTGTGTGTGTGTGTGTTTGTGTGTGTGTTAAGAACTCAATTTGCTAATTTGTTTCTAATTGTACAATCAATTGAATAAGAGTCCAATCTGTCAATTCTTGTGGTTCGACCCCGCCATCACAAGTTGGGTAATTGTTTTGCATACGACCATCTTTGCCCTGTAATATTGGACATAGTTGAGAGTTTATTAGAAGTTTTATCCAACCATACTTTTCTTTCTCAAGTGAAAATAAAGTTAAAAGAGTTCAACCCTGAAACTTGAACTATTGCTTGTCCTCCAGCAAAGCATTCACAAAGCATAGGATTGATGCTCAACCACATACGATAAATGATATTTGACAACTAAGTACCATAACTCAAAATCATCAAAAATAAAAAAAACTCATAACAAAATACTTTATATACAAACACAACTCACAATTGATTCAACCATTATAGTAATGCAAAGGTTATCTTTTTGAAACCATTCTCATTTAAGATCAACTTTTCAATCTAAATTCAGGGGAAATATTGTATTCAAGTACAACTCAAAGCATCTCAATTCAATGGCATCAATCATTAAGGTTTGCCTAATAATTCACACAAACTTATCACATTCATGCAACTTAGTTGAAATAAAGACCTCACTATTCACTTGAAGGATGCAGTGTCACTGACAACAAGAAAGAATTCCACTCAATATCATGAATATCATATCAACGGATTATAGATCATGCAAGTTCACTCACTCTTACAAGAAAATTCAGGCATACACACATTGAATCATAGGATTGTTTGGTATGTAAAATCGACAGTAATGTAGATTGGTAATGCCTAGGATCACCAAAGACTAACTAGGGGAAATGGTAGGATATCATTTAGTCAAAGTAACTTAGAAACCTCCCTAGTGCTATCACATCTCACTTTGAGCATATCGCTCACATCGTTGACTTGTTTTCACCTTAATTCTCTCATTTATGACATCAATCATTTATTCAAAGATTCATTTTTATTTTCACATAAGGCATTTGCACAATACGAGTTAACATCAAATTTTTATTTTTCTATTTTTGCTCTTTCATCCAGAAGTTCACTAAAGGATATCCAGCTTTTGTTTCTTGTTTGGGTGTGTATAATATACTTATGACGATGGAGAAGAGTTTGAAAAACTTGATTGTGACAATAAATTCTATTATGATTGCATCTGAAAGTGGTCGAAGACCACTAGTAGTTGTCCTATGTGCAGAAGGAGTGTCTTGGCACCATGAGGTAGTAGTTTCTGGTTTCATTTTAACCAACAAGTTTTCAAGTATCTTGATAACGCTCAATTACACTTCATCCAATTCTAAGTGTAGGCGGTTTCTAACAAGTATAAATCCAACTAAGAGTTGGGGTCGATCCCATGGGGAGTGATACGGTAATGAATTCAATTAAGAAGTAAAAATGTGTCCTAATCGTTTGTAGAAGTAAAGATTTCACAGCATTAAAATAAAATACAAAGTTTCAACGATTAATATCAAATGGAGGGATTTGGGTAACCAATTTGAAGACAAATAACACGGGAAGTAAACAAGTGGAGATTGAACCTTAGGAGTGTGATCAGTTGAATGTTAATTTCGTGTAATGGACGATTACTAGTTGCTCAAAGTTGTTGAATCTCGAAGGGTAGGCTAGGTTTTGAGTACAATAGTCATTTCTCAATCAACTATTGCATTTCAAGTGAGTTCATTCAAACCTCAATAAGCATAACACAACCTAACAACCCAATTCCTTTATTAATCTTCTCTTTCAAGCTGGATTGGTAAAGACGCAATCAAACCCACTTTCTTAAGCTAGATTTTAGAGACACAATCAATACAACTGTCAATCAAAAATTCTACTTTATTACCTCTTTGGCAAGCAAGCATAGAGAAATAAGCTAGAATTGCATTTGCAATTGCAATTCCTCAATTAAATCATGAACAATTAATTGAGCCCACTTCGAAACAACATTAGAGTCAGCAACTAACAACACCCATTAGCTAATTAATGCATTCAACTACATAATCACACCCCCAAGATAAGGGGTTTTGCTAAGCATAGTGAAAACCAAGAAATCGTTACCAACAAAGTCTTCCATCTGATTTGCTAACGATCTGCAATCCCCAAATGTTGAAATTGAAGCTAAAACAATTACAATCTCTGAATCTAAATCCTAAGAACTCAAAATGTAAAAACAATGTTCTAGAATGTAAAAGTTTTCAAAAACACAGAAGTAAATCGTATGAAACTCCTTTTCTTCTTTTAAAAATTGTATTTATACCTTCCGAAAATTTTAGCATGAAGCCAACTCAGTGAAGTAAGTTGGGCTCGCCGACCAGTTCGGCGATTCGCCGAGTTGCTCCTCTTCTCGCCCTTTTGTCTTGGCTCCTTTATCAAATTATTCTGAAACTTTTGGCGAGCTTGATTGATATCGCTGATCCTTTCGGCATGTCGCCGAATTGCTCGTTTGCTCACCAAGTTGGTTTTGTCCATGGGCTATTTTCCTGGAACTTTAGGCGAGCTAAAAGACTACTTGGCGAGTCGCCGAGTGGTTTTTGCGAGCTCCAGCTTTGCTTTTCTTCAACTTTTTCGCTCCTTTTTTGCATCATAATGTCCTTGCCCACTCTTATACCTTCATTGCTGCACATCAACATATTAACATCAATTATGAGGGTAAAATAGGCATTGAGGACACTAAATCCTTGAATAATAAGCCCTAAATGAGTTGAAATCTCCGACTAATCATATCTCATTTTGAGCTGATTAACTTTGGTGGAGTCTCTATCATCCTTCTATGTATATTTGATTGACAGAGTACAAGATGGTGAAATAGTATTTAACAAATGATTTTACGACAAATATTTGTGTTTTCTATTTTATCAGTTTGCTATCTTTTGTTGCTTTTTGAGTTTCTGGTATTAGCCATCACATTGTATATGAGGTATTATGATGGTTAATTCTTGCTTGAAAATTATTTTTTTAATTCACTTTGTTACGTAAAAAATGAAGATTTAATCCTTTTTGTTTGGTGTTTTTCAGTATGAACTAAGGCAATAAATAGGCCTTTTTAGTACTTGTAATATTATTAGCCTATAGGGTTTTCAATTACTTTATTTCCTTGTTAACTTTCTTCCTGCATTAAAATTTTACACCAAGCCACCATCCTTTTTCATTCAATAATATTAGGACATTTTATTAGAATTTTCTGCCATATGCATAAATACAACACAACTCTGTCATTTCTTTATGTTGAATTTTATTTTTATTATTAGTATTAATCAAGTTGCTCAAGGACTCTTACTGGAATGAAAGTCGTACTACTAGTCGAATGAAAGTTTCCTATTATAAATCTCTAGTAAAATTAATTTTAAGGATGGTTCTATTGGGATATATACTATTAATCATATGTTAAGATATATTCCCTCCGTCCTATTTTATGTGAGGTAGTTGGACTCGGTATGAAGTTTAAGAAAGAAAGGAAGACTTTTAAAACTTGTGATCCAAAATGAATGATAGAAATTTGTGTGGCTGTAAATCATTTCATTAAGGGTAAAATAGATATTTTATAGTTAAATTGTTCCTTAATATAAAAATATGTCATTCTTTTTGGGACTGACTAAAAAGAAAAGTAAGTCACATAAATTGGGACAGAGGAAGTAGTATTTATTATATAATAATTATTTATTCAGTTTTAATAGATCATATATTTGTTTATAGTGTATGTTTACTTATATAACAGATGATTTAGTATATAGAGTTTTAGCTTATAGACAGAGGATTAAATCATCAGTTCTGATAAGTACAAAGTTTTTTTTTCACAATCAAGACGAAAATTGGACATGTCATCGGTAGGATTGTAGCACAAGATTATATATAATTTATCTTGATTATGGGAATGGTGTAGTTCCAACTTCTTGTGCTAGTGCATTTTGTATATATTGAATGGGATCGAGTAGAGATAGTTGTTTTAGATTGACTGACAAAAACATATTCTCTAACATGTAAGTGTACTTATATTTTTAATCATGATATAACTATTATGATATGTATTTGTTAATTATCGTTTTGATTTATTAATATGTGAGATTCTAAGATGGGTCAATATGTCTGGTAGATTGGATGATAATAATATATATTGGTGAAATAATAAGTTAGTTGATGGAATTCATGTCTCAGTGTAGAGATTGATGATATGCCTTTTTTATTAGCTTATTGTAACACCCCGTATTCTAGAAAAATAAAATTGCGGATTTCCAGAAGTTGCAAGTGCCACCGACGGAGGCCACCTACGGACCATAGGTTGACCCATGGACTGTAGGTGGGGTTCGTGGTTGGCCACCTCAACTCCTTCTCAGAAAGCCCCCCACCCCCGAAATTTCAGCTAAATGTTGACCAACGGCAAGACCTACGGACCAAAGGTGGGACCACGGTATATGGTCCAAGTCTGTGGTTCAGACCCCCAGCCTTCAGCTCTCTGAAGCCAAATGATGGACTGACAAGATGGGCCGTAGGTCCATCCAAGGTCCATCGATCAGGCCCGTTGATGGCCCCGACAAGTTAGGGTCGTTTTGGTCTTTTCCGCTATGCGTTGGACACCTAAACTACATCGTTTCATCTCTAAACTACGTCGTTTTGGTCAGTTTGAGCCTAGTGACTTAGTTAGAACTTGCCCTAAGCGATTCATTCATTAGAATTCATCAAACTTAGCAAAATAGGAGAAAAGAGGCGACCCAAACCCTTCTAAGAACGTAACAAGTTTTTTTGAGTTCCAGCCCCGAAATCAAAAGATTTCTCCATGAAATTCGTTACCAGGTATGTGAGATTTCACTGATGGATTCCTTTCATCCACTAGGTCCCTAGAATTCAGTCAGATTCTTGATTCCCTACATATTGTTTAGACTTAGGGTTTCTTGAACTTTAGAGAATTGTTGTGATTTAGCTGTTAGAATATTCCTAATCAGATTATCATGTTTTCGTGGAATAGTTTCTTAGTTATTTGCATGAATTCAGAACCCTAGTTGTGTAGATTCTTTTAGTTCATGAACTACCCATGCTAAGTTAGTTAAAACAGATATACATGCCTCAGTTTTCGAATGTCACATTATCAGTATATAATTGTTACATTATCATATTTTGCATGTCAGTATTTGAGCTATTCAGCATTACAGTATTTCAGTCATAATGTTAGACATACACATTCAGTTGGGAATAGACTTAGCACTGAGTGGACTAGGTTTCAGCGTACCCTCATAGTCCCAGAACTATGTGCCCCCGTAGGTTTATAAGTCCCCTCAATAGGCATTAATTTAGTGATCACGCCAGTCATGCCTTTCTACCCCTGGCAAGGTATATCGAATCCTTCGATGGGGTGAGTACATCAAACACCACAGTTAGCTCATGTGGTGGTTATGTCGGTTATTAGTAGCTCCTACAGTCATACTCTAGTGCATTTGACCAGGTTTTCAGTTATATTTCAGTATTCAGTCTCAACATGCTATGTACTTGGTCATTGCATTCAGTTCAATTCTTTTCAGTATTTCTATCATTTTTAGATTATGTCATTGCTCAGTATGCTTTGTTCAGTTTATATGTTTGTTCAACTTTATCCTATCCTGCATGCTCAGTACCTTCCAAGTACTGACACATACTCTGCGCTACATCTTTTTGTGATGTAGGTTCAGGTCATCATCATTCAGATCACGTATAGATCAGTTTCCGATACGTATTCAGCAACATCAGTGGTGAGTCTTCATACTTCGAGGACAATATACATGTTTTATGTTTCAATCTTTCATTTTAGTTTCAGTTTTACTAGAGTAAGTTGGGGCATGTCCCAGCATCTCTAGTCAGTTATAGGCTTATTTCAGACATAGACAGATTCAACTTTAGTATTTTGAGTTATAGTCCAGTACCATTAACTCTTATTCAGTATTTATATATTCAGACTTAGATTGGGTATTCCCCATCATTTAGTTTATCTCATGTTTTAAGCTTCCGCATAGTATCTTTTGTTCAATTGTTTAAGTATACTTGTGATATGCTAGCTTAGGGTTAGCTTGGGGTCACTCGTGATCCTAGGTCTCGTGTTTACGCCAAGGGGGTAGCCTCGGGGCATGACACTTATAAGGTTTCATCGTGTTAAATCTTTCAAGTGGATTTATGAATCTAACACATGAAATAAGTTAAGTGCTCTAAAGGAAATTAATCATTGAATAAAATTCGTTAGTAATTTAATTTATTGATTAGTATTTGTAATCTTAACATGAAGAATCACATAAGTGTTTAATGGGGAATTTCAAAATATATATAGAGGAGTGCAATTACAAATTTCTAATGGAATGATTTGTGATTTATTATGGTAAGAATAATTCAAATTAAATATTTTGAATTATTTTCGTAATATGAAGTCTCAGTAATTAATTATGTGGTTGCTACATGCCAATATTTAACTAGAACTCAGATTTCTACTTTCTAGAAAGAAAAAAAAAAGAACAGGCATTATTTTCTCGTTCAAGAAAAGGGGGCATGACTTTTTTTCTCCTTTTTGGAGTAGAAAGAAATCTCTATAAGTAGGATTTCTTCTAACCTAGAAAATGATAAAGTTATCTATACAAAATTTACGCACCCAAGTATTGAGAGAGTTCAGATGTGAACTTGGGTTCACTATGGAAGATCATGGAACTGCTACCTAACTTGTGGATTTGCTTGATGGTCTGTCTAACTTGTGGATTCTCTTGGAGATATATGTTCATGCTTGAAGAGGTAATTCTTGAATTAAATTTCAGCAAGTTTATGTGTTCTAGCATGATTATATGTGTTCTAGCATAAATATTATTGGTTATATATTATTCATGTATGGAGTAAGACTCTGATATGCTTTCGATGTGCATATAGTTTTCCAATTAATAGGTTCGTTATCTAAGTAAAAAGATGATGATTTCTATTATTGGTGTGCAATCTCCTCCACATTATCTTTGTGCGTGTTACTCTACTTTAGAGAGATAGCCATTCAAACTTGAGAATATTCAGATATTCAACTTTGCAAGTCATTTTCTATCCAAGACAAACTGAATTCTACATCTTATTTCATGTGTTTTCTTAAATTGCATAAAAGCGCTATAAATATTAATGATCCTTTAACACAACAATTTCACCTTTATTGAGAATTTGTTTGCATTCTTACTTGTGGTTATGAATTAAGAGGTGTCAGATAGAGTGTAAATGAAAAAATAATGTTTACATTAATTTTGTGTATTACTAGTATCTTTTAATATACTTTTTTTAATCTATATATAACTAATATACACTTTATTTTATATTAAGATATGTATAACTAAATACATGATGAAATTTGTTACATTACATCATATTGAACTAGTGTTGAAAATAATATTTAGATAAAAACTTTTTAAAAATCAATTCTAATCTTTTTTTTAAAAAATTTACAAAAATATACCAATTAAGACGTTAGTTAACAATATATATAGTTATATACACATACTTCTATTTAATTATAAATGTAGTTTTTAAATTACAAACATACCAAAATAAATTATTTTTTTAATTCATTAATTATTTTTTATTTTCGTATCTCCCTTCTTAGGGTTCTCTGCTTATATTTGGGGGATGATAATCATGGTATTAAATTTTTTTATTTTATCTCTCCAAATACAATTTCTATTGTGCTTTTCAAATATTATTTTATTTTTTCTACCTTTTCTGATACGCTTTATGCAAAGCAAAACATTTTTATCTTTCAAACTCTTTAGTTTTTCCAAGCTATTGTTATTTCCTATGTACTTTTTATTTTCTAGAAAAAATTTAACCACTTCTCTCCTCCGAGTTTCACTTCTCTCCTTTGAGTTTTGTTCATTGCATATTTCAGCATTGTTATATCTCATCAATTGGTCCCTTTTCAATAGGATTGTTATCTTTTATTTTTAGTTCTTCCATCAATATACTATGGATAGGATGCCCCAAAAAAGCCCTAGGCTTATTAAATCAATTGTAGTTGTTGATAGTCCGCCTATTGTTAGTTCAAGACCTTTTTCTTAGTTGAATGCATTCACACAATCATCTATCAATGAAGGTGTAAGAGAAGAAAACAAAATGGTAAAAGGAAATACTAAATGTATTTTCATTAATTCTTCTTCGACCAACAAGATTAAAGCCAAAAACGGATTTCATTGTTATAGTCCAAATGGGAAGTGTAAAGAGAAGGTCGTTGAATCGTCTGTTTCGAAAAACTATCCTCATGATAGTGATTTGGAGGACGAAATTTACATTGCCAAAAGATTAAGATTAAACATTGAATCTAAAGCATCTGCGAAATTGTGTGAAAAGATACTTATTTTTCTTGAAAAGAAATCAGAGTTGCATTTTTTTAATCTAAACAAAATTGGACACCCATATCGTTATGAATCTGCATAGGTGGAGATGAACCACTCACGACATATTTGAGTTCTAAATGAAAAATAGTTATGTCCACACCCAATTGGGAAGCTAGCTATAGTAATAATTAAGCCTTTGTATTTGGTGTTCGCATCATATATCACTCCTTCAATATTGTAATTCACGTACTTACCTTTGTTAGATTACAACTTATTAATCAATCTCCAAAATAATTAGTGAAATTATTAAATAAGTATTACATATATAACATAATACAAATTAAAATATATATATAAAAAATTAAGCTATACATACATGAATGGTGTTTCCATTGTAATCAAATTACACAAATTGGTATATAGAATGCTTCTATCTATATAAAAATGGTAATCATGTTGGTATACAAAATGATTTACTACCTAAATTATTTTTTTTGTTTCTTTTTTCTGGGTATGAAATATACCAACACAAAACAATAAGTATTATAACCAATTTAATATTTTTCAATTTTGTTTTCTATAAACAACCCAAAACACACTATCAACTGCACCAATAGATGTACCCAAAAATTATTACAAAAGTTGGTGTTTATATATGACCTAAAATATAACAATTACACCAAAAAAAATTCCCGGATTATGGTTTTTATTAGAAAAAACATAATATACACTATATATTACACTAAATCATCTACACCAAGTACACTATCAATTACACATAATATTCTATCAAAAAATATTCATGGAATTTGACGTTTATACACGAATTAAAATAAACCATCTTTTTCACCAAATCCTTTACCAAAATAAAATCATCAATTTTGTTGTATATGAAAAACCCAAAATACACTATCAACTACACCAATAGATGTACCCAAAAATTATCACAAAAGTCGGTGTTTCCATACGATCTAAAATATAACAATTACACCAAACAAAATTAACCAATTTTGGTGTTTATTAAAAACATAATATACAATATCAATTACACCACATGATCTACACCAAGTACACTATCAATTATACCTAATATTCTATCAAAAAATATTCATGGAATTTGACGTTTATACATGAATTAAAATAGATCATCTTTTTAACCAAATCATTTATCAAAATAGAATCACAAAATATTGTTTTTATAATCAACTAAAAAACCCTACAAATTAAACCAAAAAATAATCCCAGATTTGGTGTTTAGTAACAACGTAATATACACTATCAATTATACCACTCAATCTATCAAAATTAAATCCATAAAAGTGATTTTTTAAACGAGCTCAAATACACCATCATATTCAATCATAATATGGTCAGTTTTCAAAGTAAAATTCAACAACTAAACACCTAATTTCGTCTGTAACACAAAAACATATACCAACCTAATAGATTACAAGGTAAAGATCATGAAAAAAACACCAAATATATTAAATAAAATAATTAAAATAATCACATCAAAAAACACAAATTTAATCATGATTTATCACAAAACCCTGATACGTCTCATCGTCCGTTGTGTTGAATTAGAATTGAAAAATTATTGTTATCCATAACTGAACAATCGATCAGAATGAGGAGAAAGAGAGTTTTATTTTGGTTAAAAAAACCTTTTATGATGGGAGAGAATATATAACCAATCTGAGTAAATCGTGAAAGGTAAAAGAATTGGAGAAAATTAGGGAATGGTAGAAAATCGTGGCAGATTATTACTACGCTACATTTTTGTTATATTAATTCCTTTTTTAAAAAAAAAAAAACTATTACTATATAATGGTTATTAAAGTACTTATTTTATATACTTAAGTTTTTTGTCCAATTTTTTTCAATAAGAAGAAGAAACCTAACTTATAAACTGAAAATATGGCATAATTAATCTGATTAATCCAAAATTGAACTATTGAAACATAACAAAATTTACTTATTTAGTCTGATGATATAATTTGCAATATAATGAAAAAATACAAAGACCAAATCAAATCAAACTACTCAATAGACGAATATCCTCAATAGCAAAATCATAATTTTAATTAAACAAAATTGAAATATAAAAAAGCAAACACTTGAAAAGATAAAAAAAAAATCAACATCTATTATATCTACATAAAAATAATATAATTTTCCGTCAAAAAAGATTTAGATCCCCCCTCGACCCTTGCCTCCACCCAACTCCCCCTACTTCCAAACCCAAACAAAAAAGAAACAAAATAAAATAAAATACGTTGGTAAGGTTATAGTAGTAATAATATGGTAATAAGATGGCAATTTGTGGGGAGGGTTGGAAGAAAAAAAATACTAAGAAATTCTATATGGAACCATAGTTAGTTTGTAACTCACCAAGGTAAAACCTCCTTAGTAGTAGAGAGTCCCCTCTTACACGTAAACATGTACACGTGGTACTTTGTGCAACAACACTTGTACTATTTTATATATATATATGTCATTGTCAAATACTCATAAATCCTCATTTGGCTTTATCACTATCCATTTTCCTCTCTCCAGAAAAAAATACTACTACTCCTCTGATCTCTCTCTCTCTTTCTCTCATCCTATTTCTTCTGTTGAAAGTTCAAACAAAACTCGTCGGTTCGGTGTTTTTTGGTTTTAGCTGTAGATTTTATGTATCTGATAACCTTGACCGCTTCGGAATTCATCGGTTTGTGACGTCGGCATTAGTTTTACGGTCACCGGAATCGAAAGTTTTATATGTATGGACCTTCCTCTCCTTTGATCTGCTTTTCCTTTTCTTTCTTTTTTCTGTTGAATTAATGTTTTTAACTGATTATTTGCTGGAAAAATGGTTGCAGAGAATTAAAGGGAAATTGAGATTGAGTTCAGCTTATTCTTTTTTTAAAAAAAATTATATTTTTTATTTTTTCGGTGAGTTTTACGATAAACCAAAAGATTGATATCTAGTTGTGTGTAGATTGAAGAGCGTTCACTGGAAGTGATAATTTTATTGAGCTGATTTATATTGATTCTCTTGAGAAATTGTTGAGTCCTTTTGAAGATTTCTAATTTGACCTAATTTGAATAAAAAATAAATTATTTGTGTTTTTTTATTGATTGAGTGTTTTAATGACAGTGCTTAAGCTTCTTCTTTTTTTTAAAAAGGAAAATTTCATTCCAATTTGCGAGTGGTTTAGGTTTTCCCATTTTCTGATTCCTTGCTTCTCTTACTCTGAACTCAAAGAGGAGCTAAAATATTTTCCCTGGATATGAAACTCTCAGCATTAAATGGTTATTTTACAGAACCTTGAGATATGTCCTTGGGTATTTTTTGAATTAGGTTAGATTTGTGACAAAAAGAATTTACATGCCTTCTCCCTCTATTTTTCCCCACATCATGACATTGAATTGTACCACTAAGGGGTCGTTTGGTCAGGAATAGGTTATCATGAGATTAACTATCCGGGAGCAAACCCAGGATAAAATAATCCTACATTTTATCATGGTATTATTATACCTTATACCTCACACCAAACGGCTCTTGAGTCGTGGAAGTAAATAAATGTCAATATGATTTAAATGAAAACTATTGAAGTAGGGAACGTTTGGTGAGGGTGTATAAGAATAGTGATGTATAGGGTGGAATGTGGATTAGTAATGCTGTCATTATTTTTTATCCACGGTATAGTTTGGTGTATAAAAAATAACATCATTTCTAAAAAGCATTATTTGTTTAAAAAATACCCTCGGCATTCTTTAGCTTTGTACACTTCCAGGGCATGTGTCTTTAACCATGCCTGTGCGTGTATTAAAAATCCTTGTATTGCTAATACCATGGTTTGCTATGTATTAGTTATAACTTATACACATTACACAGGATACTACCAAAAAGGGTGTATAACTGATGCGTGCATCAGCTATACATTGGTTGAAAAATTGTACCAAACAAGGGATTAGTAATACCAAAACTGATACATGCACTATTTTCTCTAATACCTTCCATCAAATGACCCCTTAAAGTTCATGCCATGCATAAAGTGCTACCATGCTGGTGTAGTGTAGGAGGAAAGTGGGCATATGTTGTAGATAGCTTCCCATTGCATTTATGCAAAGAGGATAATTCCACAATTAGAATACATGGCCTACAAGCACTAAAGGAGCATATCTGACATAACATAGACACATTTATTTGTACCTTCATGAAAATAATTATGTAGAAGTATGTCACCCATATGTTAGTAAAGGCATTGGAAAAATTAGGATAAGAGATTTCTTTCTCAAAAAAAAAGTTAGTATAAGAGAAAAAGGGAACAGGGAAGTACCTAGAGAATAAGCAATGGAGTATTTTATGTTATTATACTTTGATAGTTCGAATCATGCACGCCCATGCACGTAAACCTGCATACCCTAATAGTTGAAGAAAGTGGTATTGTCTAATAAAAGTTCCACATGTTACGATGGAGAAATTTATGCTCAATAATGCATGTAAAGAAATTCATTAATGACCCTTCGGGGTGGCCCAGTGGTTTGGGCTTCGGATTGCTATGTTGGAGGTCTCAAGTTCGAAACCCTTTACCAGCGAAAGCAAGGGGTTTGCCTTCTGGGTCGAGCTCGTCGCACCGGGCTTGCCTAGTGCGGGTTACCTCTCCTATGTGGTTTGCGAGCTATTACATAGGAGCGGGGGTTTTACCCTGTGCGCACCCAAAGGGTAGCGGCTGCGGGTCTCCCTTGTCATAAAAAAAAAAGAAATTCATTAATGAGTTGATGAAAATGATTTCCCCAATTTGGAAACCTTCAAAAGTTTTGAGGTAGAGGTATAAATGCAAAACAACAGTCATGTCAAAGCAGATTGATCTGTTGGTAGCTGTTAACGTTTTTAGTAGTTTGTATGCTTCACCCAGACAAACCTAATTTAAGTAGTTTGTATGCTTTGACCAGACAAACCTAATTTAAGTAGTTTGTATGCTTCGACCAGACAAGCCTAATTTTTAGTAGTGTGTGTGTCGACCCGACAAACCTAATCTTTAGTAGTCTGTGCGCATTGATCCGACAAAGCTGAATATTTTATCAAACTATGATAGAATTCAACACCTTAAAAGTAAAATGAATACTATTCATAATGTGACAAATGTCAAATTGGATAGTCCAGGAAAAGTGATCAGACATTTAATTCCATTTTAGCTAATATCCGGTAGAATCTAATATACATATTTTAAGTAATATCCAGTTGAGGTTTAAAACACCCATGATGATCACACATAAAAGAATCTTGTTTTATGGAATTAGACACTACTATCTGCGTTTTTTCGTTGAGAGATTTTCTTTGGTTGCAATTAATGCTGCAAAAAGTGCAGTTGATGCATGAGAAAAGGCGAGGTGAGCCTAGCATGAACCAGCATGCTATTTAAACTTCTAAAATGGAAAGATCTGGATGTGGGGATGTTGAAAATTATATTCTTTGTTTGGTGTATCAGGGTTTATAAGGTCCATTCATGGTTGCAGTCCTGGCTACTCTTTGCTGTAGGCCATGGCATTTTTGTATACTTATGGTATCCATTCTAGGTTTTAAATTGCAGCGCTATTGTTCAGGTTCATTAGGTAGTTGTTGCCTGTCGTACAGACTAGCAATTGGTTCCAACCCTAATTATATGGTTCACTTTGCCAATGCTCCCTTCCCTTGGAGAAATTTTCTGGTTAGGTCACTCTCCTCCTCTAGCCTAGTTTTAGTAAAGCCAAAAGTCTGCTTTGAACTACCTTTGCCAAGAAAGAAAGACGGACTTGCACCACCATCTCCGTGCAAAATCACTGCCAACTTATTCTCAAGTTCAGCGTGTTGTACCTACTGGCTGTTTTATCGTTATTTAGATATTAACAAAGGCAGTATAACTTTAATACGTATATACTAAACTTGATATAAGCGCTACACCATATTTAGCAGTCAATGTGACACGGTTCGATCTGATAAGAGAGAATCATCTTAGGATGGTACTTTTTTTTTTTTTTTCTGATGTCAAGTCATTGTTCACTAGTTTGTGAGATTCAATGGACTGCGTTGAAGGTTAATTGAAGATTGAGTTTCATTTTGTATAGTATTTGCTTCCACGCCAGTATGGGTAAATGTGCTAATTAGACAAAAACCATGTCAACACTTAGGGAACTGACATAAAAGTATGCAGAAAATCACCTGTGGTATATTATTGCCTATTGGTCTAGACTCTAGTAGTCTTCTTCGAAGTGAAACCTTTGTAGTTTGACCATATAGAGCCGAAATTGGGTTGGAGAAAACTCATGAGAACAATTTGGGAGCTGAGTGAGGAAGTCCATAAATAATCAAGACCAGTCTGCTATTAACCGATTGTCTTCTGTGAAGTGAAATCTTTATGATTTGACTATATAACTATCTTATTAATCCAAAGTATGGACTCTTATGCTATTTTGGGGAAATCCCAAGTAGCATTTGGGAGCTCAGAGAGTAAAAAGGCGTAGATAATATTAGTGGTGTATTATGCAATTAGTAGTCTCTTCCGAAATGAAGTCCTTGTGGGTTGGTCATATGGTATCTATTTGATTCAAACAGTTCCAATAGTCATTGATAATTTTCGGATATAGTATTGGAATAGAAAGGTCCATTACGTAATAACTAATAACAGTTGGTGTTAGTCCATCTTTTATTTACTTTCTTTTTTTGATAGGTGATGTTTTTTTTTTCCGTCACCAATGTGAAATCTTTCTCATTATAATCTTCATCAACTGGATTTTGGGAGATTTATTGTATTTTGGAAAGCAGAAGGGAGAAATGCTGTTGGTTTGAAAAACACTTTTTTTATAATGGTGGTATCCGAAATAGTTCACACACCACGACTGTTTTACCATATACCTGCTACCTCACACCAACATATATACCGGGTAACTCTATCCACCAAAGTTTGGGCAGTTGAAAAAATTTGCTATATTGCCTCGGACAGCATTTGAGCCCTAGCCCTGCTATAATATTCATCCCATTTCATTGACTGCTGCATGACTCCCTTGGGTTTAAGTTTAGGTTGCTACTTTAAATTATATACTAAGGAGATAGAAGAAAAGTTGTCGGTGAGACTTAGTAGCTCAGTTGGTTTGCTACTAAACTCCCACCTTGTTGGTGAGGGTATGATACCCCACCTTGTAATCCCCTCTCCATTTCCCCTTCCTCTACCCCAATTTTATTTAATTAAAAAAAAAAAAGGAAGAGGAAAAGTTGTCCTTATTGTTTTGAAGCAGCTTTGGAATGTTTATCATTTCTTTTAATCTGAAAAGTTAAAGGCAATAAATAATGCACCTGAACTTGCCTGTCATCTGGTTTTCAAGTGGCTTCCTTACTGTTTATCATTCCTGAACCCTTTCGCAACCTTCCGTCCAGTGTATCCGACACATGAAATAATAGAATTGAAATTGATTATTCCTTCCAGAACTCAAATCTTTTCAGCTCAAGAACTACCATCATTGCTACTTGGTGGCCATGGTTTGTAAAAAGCCATGTGCTTGTCGTAAATTCCCAATGCCATCACATCCGAAATTTTTTGTTCAACCTGTATGTACCTATGCTTAACCCATCACTGTTACCTGTTAAAATGGGATTGTATTTGTACCTTCTGTATGTTGTATTTGTCAACTTGGAATATTCAATATAAAGGCATTAAAACTGTTTGAGTACTGAAGATTATATTTCATTTCATCTCAAATTGTCTAGTTGGGATGAATCCTTGGAATAGGGTAATTAGGAATCGGGTTTCTCCTCTTTGACAATGTTTTCACAAACCTATAAAAATTATTTCGAGATTATTTCTTGCGCAACAATTCTATTAGCCTTCTGTTTTTAGCATGTTTGACATCATTCGCTGGAATTATGTGGACTTAAAAATCTCTTTCTTTTTTGTGGTTTTGTAGACTGCAGGAAAATTTGATTCAGCAATTACTGGGGCACACTTTTCTTTGGTTTCACATACCTCAGCAGAAATTGTATGATAACGTAAGCTAAGTTCTACTTCAGAGTCATGGCATCAAGATCTAGTGCAAACTTTTTCGACTTGGCATCTGGGGACATACTGGATATACCTCAGACTCCTAGAGCACTTCCCCGTATGATGACTGTTCCCGGGATAATTTCTGATGGTTGTCGCAGCAATGATGGGGATTCAGATAGTATGTCATCTGCTTGTCACGAGCGAAAGATTATTGTTGCAAACATGCTGCCTTTGCATGCTCAAAGGGATACAACAGCTGAAAAGTGGTGCTTTAGTTTGGACGAGGATTATCTTTTGTTACAACTGAAGGATGGGTTTTCACCTGAAACTGAGGTTATCTATGTGGGTTCTCTCAAGGTAGATGTGGAGCCCAGTGAACAGGAGGAAGTTACACAGCGACTACTTGAGGAGTTCAAGTGTGTGCCTACCTTTGTACCTTGTGAAATCCAGGAAATGTTTTATCATGGTTTCTGTAAGCAACAACTGTGGCCTCTTTTTCACTACATGCTCCCGATGTGCCCAGACCATGCAGATCGTTTTGACCGTCAGCTGTGGCAAGCTTATGTCTCAGCAAACAAGATCTTTGCTGATAAGGTTATGGAAGTGGTTAATCCCGAGGATGATTATATCTGGGTTCAAGATTACCACCTCATGGTTCTTCCAACATTCTTAAGAAAGCGGTACCATCGAGTGAAGCTTGGATTCTTTCTTCATAGCCCATTCCCATCATCAGAAATTTACCGAACTCTCCCAGTTAGGGATGAAATTCTAAAAGGATTATTAAACTGCGACCTGATTGGCTTTCATACTTTTGATTATGCACGTCATTTTCTGTCATGCTGTAGTAGAATGCTAGGTCTAGATTATGAATCTAAGCGAGGTCACATCGGACTTGATTATTTTGGTCGTACAGTTTACATTAAAATTCTTCCAGTAGGCATTCATATGGGTCGACTTGAGTCTGTGTTGAATCTTTCTTCTACATCTGCTAAAGCTAAAGAAGTTCAAGAGCAGTTCAAAGGGAAGAAAGTCATTCTTGGTGTGGATGATATGGATATTTTTAAAGGTATTAGTTTGAAATTACTAGCTTTTGAACACCTACTACAGCAGCAAGAGGATTTGCAGGGTAAACTTGTTCTTGTCCAAATAGTAAATCCTGCTCGTAGCTCTGGAAAGGATGTTCAGGAAGCAAAGAGGGAGACATATTCAACTGCTGAGAGGATCAACCAAATTTATGGAACTTCTAATTATGAGCCTGTAATTTTGATAGATCGTCCTGTTGCTCGATATGAGAAGACCGCATACTATGCTGTTGCTGAATGTTGCATAGTCAATGCAGTGAGGGATGGGATGAACTTAGTGCCTTACAAGTATATTGTCTGTAGGCAAGGCTCTCCTGGTATGGACGAAGCTATGGGTATCAAAGCTGATTCTCCTAGAACTAGTATGCTTGTTGTGTCTGAATTTATTGGTTGCTCACCATCGTTGAGTGGGGCAATTAGGGTAAATCCATGGGACATTGAAGCTGTGGCTGAGGCTTTAAATGTGGCCATTACAATGTCGAATTCTGAGAAAGAACTTCGTCATGAGAAGCACTACCGGTATGTGAGCTCTCACGATGTAGCTTATTGGGCTCGTAGTTTCATGCAGGATTTGGAGAGAGCATGCCAAGATCATTATAGTAAGCGTTGCTGGGGCATTGGCCTGGGCCTAGGTTTTAGAGTTATTGCACTTTCACCAAGCTTTAGAAAGTTGTCCTTAGATCACATTGTTTCCTCATACAGGAGGACTCAGAGAAGGGCTATATTTTTGGACTATGACGGTACTGTTGTACCTCAGTCATCTATGGTTAAAGCTCCAAGTGCCGAAGTTATTTCTCTGTTGAATGCTCTAAGTAATGAACCTAAAAACACTGTGTATATTGTTAGTGGCAGAGGAAGGACTTCATTATGCGAGTGGCTTGCACCATGCGAAAGGCTTGGAATAGCTGCTGAACATGGGTACTTCATAAGGTAAAGACCTATTCATCTTGTATTATTAGGGTTACTTTATACTTGTCATTTGCAGTTGGACTGTAGTTTCTCATTTGGAACTTGTGTTTAGGTTTTGTTTTATTTTTATTTTTTTACACATTCATCTACAACATGGTCTCTACTGTTTTTTCTCATTGCAGGGATTGTAAAACTTCTGAATGGGATCATTTAGATTCTGATCTTGAATGGAAAGAAATTGCGGAACCTGTGATGCAACTTTACACAGAAGCAACTGATGGATCATTTATAGAATCTAAAGAGAGTGCATTGGTGTGGCACCATTATGATGCAGACCCTGACTTCGGCTCCTGTCAGGCAAAGGAATTGTTGGATCATTTGGAAAGTGTACTTGCAAATGAACCTGCAGTTGTTAAAAGGGGTCAACATATTGTTGAAGTCAAGCCGCAAGTAAGCCTTCCTCCTCTGTATGTGTGTTTAACTAATGCAGCACAAGCAGGTTGCATAATGCTGTTCAAAAGTTTTGAATTCTTTACGTGACTTGCAGGGTGTTACCAAGGGATTAGTTGCAGCGAAAGTTCTCTCTATGATGGTTGATAGGGAGAAACCACCTGATTTTGTGATGTGCATTGGAGATGACAGGTCGGATGAAGACATGTTTGAGAGTATATTAAGCACTATTTCCAGTCCGTCAGTCACTGCTGCCCCTGACATCTTTGCCTGCACTGTCGGGCAGAAGCCAAGCAAAGCCAAGTATTACCTCGATGATACCGCTGATGTTCTTAAACTTCTTGGAGGTCTTGCTAATGCTTCTAATCCAAAGCCAATAGATACTGCTCAATTCCAGCTCGCCTTTGGTTCTGTTATTTGAGTTGGCAAACAAGTCGGTCAGACAACTTTGATATAGAAATTAGAAAGTATCATTAGGGGTAGAGTTCTTTTTAAAATATAGTTTCGCAGTAGTGATTGTGCCTGCCCTGAATTATTAACAGGCACTGATAACTTAACTTGTACATATACATGACTCTTTAATATGAGAACTTGGTTTATTTTCTCTTGGGTTATATCTAAATGGAAGCCCCTGGCGAAGATGTATAAAAATGCATCAGGTGAGTTCTTCATATCATTGTGAAATGTGTTCGTTTGTACCGAAATGAGGTGTTTTTGTTTCACAAGCACCTTATTAAGTGGCTATGGTGCAGGGAAGCTAACCTTGTTCAGTTGGTTGGCTTCTTGAAATTTTACCTTGTTGATGACGGAATGGGTTTGATTCCTCATATGGTAAATTGGTAATCTCCTCTACATATGGCGCATGTAGGGGTTTTCATACATTCCAAACGTCCCAAGTTAACCCCAGCCCTTATGTGTACATTCTCTTTGAATATGTAACAGATTAATTTTTCACTATTTTTAATTTTATATGTGAGAATGTCGCACATAGTTAGAAGCAAGTGAAAACAACATATAATAAAAATAAGTTGATATTCATCATTCAGAAAAAGGTATTCAAAAAATATACACCCCTATAATTTATTTTAAAATATACTAATTAGTTTGATACAAAACTATCAATGTATCACTACTATGTAAAATAGATGCTGAATGAATTAGATATTATTAAAAATCTAGCTAGTATCTTAAAGGGGTGTTGGGCAATCGAACTACTAGATGGCTAGAAGTATTCACTTGGTGGGTGTCAAAATCTATGGATTCCATCACATGCACTAAAGAAAATACAAAATTTAAGTTTTTAAAAAAGTACATCTATACGTAATATTGAGTGTGTATTGAATAAATTATATACTACCAAAAATCTAATCAGTGTCTCGAAGAGGTCCTAAGGGGGATGGGATCTCCTAAAGGGACCACACTCTCAGATAGCTCAGAAGTGACGAATTGACAAATCTTTACGTATATAAGAATATAAAATAATAAATATTTTGTATTAAGTAATACATATTTCAATTATTCAAAATTAATTTGCGCATCAACTAGATAATCTACGAAATAGACTCTACTTCTGAAGTTCAATCATCCACATCCTACACATCTTAGGCTCGGCAATAACCCTATGTGTTAGGAACATCCTGGTACACAACATTCCAATCAATGACATCATAAATAGGAATGTAGGCGGAGACTGACTTGAGTGGATAGAATGGACATGTACGTATTGGGATTGTTATATATGTAAGACATGATGAGGTTCATAGATACGTTGAGGTAGAAAAATATGTGAGAGTGATACACTCATGCTTGGTGAGCAACAAATAATCTCATAATTTCTTGTGTAGTCTGAAAGCTTAATTAAGTTTGGCTTCGATCTCCTTTTTTTATCATGTTCGTCTTAGGATGACTATTGTGTTGGAAAAGAACTCAAAAATTAATTGTTGCCATGCATATCACATTGATTGTATTAAAGAGTGGATCAAGCACGAAAACTCTTGCCCCATTTGCAAGAGGTATGTGTGGTCTATTCTCACCCAAAAACCTGTACATTACTTGCTCACTCGGTTGCATCAATCAATTATAGTTTGCGCCGGGTGAACTTGTTAGGATATACTATTAACCATGTGGTTAATTAGTTATAGTATTATGTTTTTGTTAAAGACTCATTATTTTATTTATTTTATTTTATAAAATTCCTATTAAATAAATCATTGTGCCTACATGTGTGTCCTTTACTTATGTAGTAGACAATTTAGTGTATGGAGTCTCATGACACATACACGGAAGATTGAAATTGTGGGTCCTTATAAGTTATAAATATAAGTTCACAATCGAAGATGAAGTTGGACAAACATCTTGATGATTGTAGCACACGATTAGATACTTGATTATGGGAGTGGTTCCATTTCAACTTCTTGTTGTGCTAGTACACTTTTCGTGTGTATTGAAAAAACCAAGTAGAGAAGCTTGTTTATTGTCAGAGAATTTATATAACATCTTCTCTAGAATCATTAAATGTACTTATACTCTTAATCTTGATATAATTATTATGATCAATATAATTTATTTGTCATCTTGATCTGTCAAAAGGTGAGACCCTACCGTGGGTCAATATATTCATGATAAATTAGACGATAAAAATTATATTTGTGAAATAATAATTAGTTGATAGAATCCATGTCTGGATCTTGAGATTGATGATACCCTTTATGATTGCTTATAAGTTTTCATGTGAAAACCTATATCATATAAATTATGGGTTGTTTTGGCCATTCAGGATTGTTTAGATAGGTTTTTTGGAGTTTTTCTATTTTCAGAAAAATTAAAAAATAAGAAAAATTTCCAGTGATATTAGGATTCATTCCTTATGATTTTTATTGAAAAATAACAGTATATATATGATTTACATGTTGACATAAGTCTTCATCACATCGAATAAGATTCATATAATAAATATTGTGGTTTTAATCTCTATTTTTGATTACCTGTATTAACTCTCCAAATGAGTTACATGTTAATTCATATGGGTTTATTACGTTTTGAGCATGCATAAATATGTTGTTCTTACTATATAAGCATTAATTGATAATCTATAATCTGAACAGATTTTTTTCAAAATTTTTTTACTAACTGTGATTGCGCTGAAATTTGGTTGGTTCATCGAAAACGGCCCAATTAACAGGACACACTCCTATGCAGTGATGAAGGTGTTTTTTTGGCCATTCGGTGTTGTTTAGATATAATTTTTTGGCATTTTTCTATTTTCAGAAAAAATTGAATTTTTTTTTTTTAAATTCCGGTGATATTAGGATTCTTTCCTTATGGTTTTTATTGAAAAATAATAGTATATATATGAGTTTACATGTTGAAATAGGTCTTATTCCACATCGGATAGAATTCATATAATAAATATTGTGGTTTTAATCTCTGTTTTTGATTACTTGTATTGACTCTCCAACTAAGTTACATGTTAGTTCATAGTACAGAGATTTATTAATGATATTTTGCTAATTAAAATAATAGTTTACTCTCTAACTGAGTTAGTTCTGTCTAATTTATGTGGTAATATCTAGCATGACTCATATATTTGCTTGAAAAGTTAATTTCCCTTAACGAATCTAATTGTTCATGTGCATGAATATATAGGTTCTATGTGCTTTGTTTATATTTCAATGCATGTTTAATGATTTTTTTAACATATCTCAGATTAACAATGGCATCTTTTACTCCTTTAACCTCCATCTTGAATCAAAATAAGTTAGAGGGCCCGAATTATGTGGACTGGAAATGAAATTTGGATATTGTACTTACTGCTGAAGGTTATAAGTATGTGCTAGTTGAAAAGTGTAGTGAGAAACCTGAAAATGTGACTGATCAGGTAAAAGCTTATAATAAGTGGGTTAAGGCCGACGAAATGGCAAGGTGCTACATTCTTGCTTCTATAGTGAATGTCTTGCAGCATCAACATTAGTCTATGACTTCTACTTTTGATATGCTCGAATCTCTCAAAGAGATATTCGAAGAGCAAAGTTGTGCTACAAAGCAGACAACCATGAAGGCCCTCTTAAACACTAAGATGTCTGAAGGTTCATCGGCCAGGGAGCACGTTCTTAAGATGATGAGTCTTTTGAATGAGCTGGAGATACTTGGTGTTGTGATTGACAAGGAATCTCAAGTTGAGATGATCCTACAGACTCTGCCTGAAAGCTTTCAGCAATTTCGCTTGAACTACAACATGAACAAAATGAATTTGTCCCTTGCGAAGTTTCTAAATGAGCTACAAGCGGCTGAGACTATAATCAAGCAGCAAGCTCCCCCTATGGCATTTATGATTGACAAACCTTAGTCTTCTAAGCCAAGAGGCGGTCAGAAAAAGAAGAAGCCTTGAAAGGTTCAGTCCCCTAGAGTTGCACATGGTGCTAATGGTGGTGTAGCAAAGTCGAAAGGCAAGTTCTTTCACTGCAAGCAACCTGGTCACCACAAGAAGCAATGCCCTGGCTACCTAGCCAAGGTGAACAAACAAGGCATTTCTTATTTAAATGTCGTTGAAATTGTTTTAGAGGCTGTTTCTACCCAACTATGGGCTATAGATTCGGGAGCCACTAATCATGTATGCACTTCTTTGTAGGGGTTTCAGGAAATGCAACGGCTAAGTGAGAGTGAGGTTTGTGTGTTTTAAGAAAATGGAGATCCAGCACCAGCCTTAGCTTTAGGGAATATTTCATTTTCGTTTAGTGATTCTAGAATTATGTTTTTGAAAGACGTTTTGTTTGTACCTTCTATTAGAAGGAATTTGATTTCTGTTTCTAAATTGATGGATGTTGGCTACAATGTTTATTTTGCTAATAAATGTGTTGTTATTAAGTTTAATAAACGTTTTATTTATAATGTTTCTAGAATACATGATCTTTATGTATTTGGTGCTTCTTACAGTATGCTACAATAAGCAGAAATAAATAACGTTGATAGATCACTTAAGAGAAAACGTATTTCAGAATTGAGTGAATCTTATTTATGACACTTACGTCTAGGTCATATTAATTTAAATCGAATTACACGATTGGTTTTTGATGGAACTTTGAATTCATTGAAAGTGGAGGCACTTTCAATCCGTGAATCTTGTTTAGAAGGAAAAATGACCAAGAGACCCTTTTCTTCCAAAGGAAATAGAGCCAGAGACAAGTTAGAACTAATTCATTATGACTTGTGTGGTTCAACGAATACACAAGCAAGGGGTGGTTTTGAGTATTTTGTGACTTTCACAGATGATTACTCAAAATATAAATATATTTATTTGTTGCGCCGTAAATCTGAATGCTTTAAAAAATTCAAAGATTTTAAGATGGAAACGGAAAAATGACTTAATAAATATATCCAAACATTACGATCTGATCGTGGTGGTGAATACCTTTTTTCTAAATTCATTAAATACTTGTCAGAATCGAGAATTACCTCTCAATATTCTGCTCCAGGAACACCACAATAAAATGGTGTAGCAGAAAGAAAAAATACAACTCTTATGGATATGATTCGATCAATGTTAAGTTATTCAGATTGTCTTCTTCTTTTTAGGGGTATGCACTTGAAACAACCAATTATGTTCTAAATATGGTTCCTTCAAAATCAGTACCTTCAACCCCAATTGAATTGTGAAGTGGGTGTAAGGCTAGTGTACGGCATATTTGAGTTTGGGGATGTCTAACACACGTGCAAAAAGAAAAAACTGACAAATTGGAATCTAGAATAGAAGTGTGCATTTTTATTGTATACCCAAAAGGAATGAAGGGCGGTCTATTTTATTGTCCTAAGGAGCAGAAGGTAATTGTTTCGACAAATTTCAAGTTTCTAGAAGAAGATTATTTAATGAACCATATTCCTAGAAGTAAACTTGTTTTTATAGGAATTAAACAATATAATGAACGAATAATGAATCACAAGAACGAATTCCCCAAATTGTTATTGGCATACCCCTGCGGTCAAGTAGTGGGAATAATGTCGATACAAGAATTTGCACAAGAATAAATGTCTGACAACTCGCTACCTCAAAGTAGTGGGAGTAATGTCTAGCAGCATGTACTTGTGGAGGAAGAAGTTCACTTTGTTCATAATTTGGTTTCAGAAGTAGCAGATATTGTAGTGACTAGTCGTCATAGTGGGAGAAGTATTAGAAAACCTGTACGGTTTGCGCTTTTGGGAGAATCATACGATAGGATCCCTGAGGAGCCTAATACAGAACCCCTTAATTACACCGAAGTACTACATGACAAAGATGCTGAAATATGGATTAGTGCTATGAAATTTGAAATGGAGTCCATGTACTCAAATCAAGTCTGGGGTCTTGTATAACCACCTATAGGAGTCAAACCAATTGGTTGTAGATGGATCTATAAGAAAAAGAGAGGAGTGGATGGTAAAGTGCAAACTCTTAAGGCTAGGATTGTTGCGAAGGGGGTTCACTTAGAAAGAAGAAATTGATTATGAGGAAACTTTTTCGCCGATAGTCATGCTTAAATCCATAAGGATTCTCTTATCCATTGCTGCTCATTATGATTATGAAATTTGGCAAATGGATGTCAAGACAACTTTTCTTAATGGGAGTCTTGATGAGTGCATATATATGGAACAATCGGAGGGTTTCATGAAAAACGAAAATGAACACATATTGTATAAACTAAGAAAATCCATTTAAGCATCCATGGCATGGAACACTTGCTTCGACACTTCAATTAAGACTTTTGGTTTTGATCAATGTGAAAATGAGTTATGCATTTATAAAAAGTGGCATGGAGATAAAGTGGCATTTCTGATTCTGTATGTAGATGATATCTTACTCATAGAAAATAATGTGAGCATGTTGAGTTCAATCAATGAGTGGTTGTCCTCTCGTTTTGATATGAAAGACTTGGGTGAATCGGCTCATATCCTTGGGATCAAGCTCATGCGAGATTGCAAACAAAGGATGTTAGGCTTATCTCAAACACTTTATATCGACTCAATTCTTGCAAGATTTAGCATGCAAAATTCCAAATAAGAATTTCTCCCTTTTAGACATGGAATTTCCGTATCGAAGGATCAGTCACCTAAAACGGCTGATGAGATAGAGAGAATGAGGGCGGTCCCTTATGCTTCTGTAGTAAGGAGTTGCATGCATGCAATGCTATGCACTAGATCTGACATCTGTTTTGTCGTAGGCATGGTCAGCAGATTCCAGTCCAATCCTGGGCAAGAACATTGGGCTACTGTAAGACATATAATCAAGTACCTGAAAAATGACTAGGGATTATATATTGTTTTTCCACTCAAATGATCTTGTGCCTATTGGGTATACAAACTTAAACTTCCAATCAGATAGAGACTCTAGAAAATCAACCTCGGGATATGTGTTTACTTTAGGAGGTGGATCCATAAATTAGAGAAGCATTAAACAAATATGTATTGCTGATTCATCTATGGAAGCCTAATATGTAGCTGCCTCTGAGGCAGATAAGGAAGCTGTTTGGCTCGGAAACTTTCTGAAAGAGCTTGGAGAAGTTCCTTCGGTTCAAGCACCACTCACACTTTATTGTGATAATAGTGGTGCGGTTGCAAACTCGAAAGAACCACGAAGTCATAAAAGAAGCAAGCACATTGAGAGAAAATATCACTTAATTTGGGACATAACTCAAAGAGTTGATGTGAGAGTTTTGAAGATAGAGTGGAAGAAAAACCTGGCAGACTCGTTTACAAAGAGTTTGACACAGAAGACTTTTGATAAGCATGTGGAAGGAATGGGCGTTAGAGTTGTGAATGCATGGTTATAAGTCTAAGTGAGAGATTGTTAGGATACACTATTAACCATGTGGTTTAGTTATAATGTTATGTTTTTATCATTATGTAAAGACTGATTAATTTATTTATTTGATTTTATAAAATTCCTATTAAATAAATCATGCATTGTGCCTACATGTGTGTCCTTTACTTATATAGTAGACAATTTAGTGTATGGAGTCTCTTGGCTCATACACGAAAGATTGAAATTGTCAGTCCTTATAAGTTATAAATATAAGTTCACAATCGAAGATAAAGTTGGACAAACATCTTGATGATTGTAGCACAAGATTAGATATAATTTGATCTTGATTATGGGAGTGGTTCCATTCCAACTTCTTGTGCTAGTACGCTTTTCGTGTGTATTGAACGGATCAAGTAGAGAAGCTTGTTTATATTCTGAGTATTTATATAACATCTTCTCTAGAATCATTAAATATACTTATACTATGAATCTTGATATAATTATTATGATCAATATGATTTATTTGTCATCTTGATCTGTAAAAAGGTGAGACCCTACCGTGGATCAATATATTCATGATAAATTGGATGATAATATATTATATTTGTGAAATAATAATTAGTTGATAGAATCTATGTCTCGATCTTGATATTGATGATACCCCTTTATGATTGCTTATAAGTTTTCATGTGCAAATCCTGCAGGTGGATTTTTTTTTTTTATATATATATATATCCGTCACATGAAATAAATTAAGCATAGTAATAAATGATTAAATTAATCAATGAATTAAATTATCAGAGATTTAATTTAATTGATTGGTATCAGTAATTCTAACATGGGGAGTTAAATAAGATTTAATGTTGGATTTTGAAATTAAACCGAAGAGTACAATTATAGATATTTTGTGGAATAATTTGTAATTTATTATGGTAGTATTAATTCACTCATTTTTGAATTGATACCATAATTGGAAGCCTTTACTATTAAATTTGTGGTCCCTACTATACCAGATTAAATATATATATGTTGAAAAAATAAAATAGAGAATTCTAAAAGCAGTTAAAACTATTTTTTTTACTGTACTATTTTTTTTCTAGACATGTTTCAAAATTTGAAATGTGCAGAGTCTTTTTGCTGAGAGAAAGACTCCCTCACAATTCCAACTATCATTTGGAGAAATGTGGATAAAAGGAGCAGCCTCTCATAAATTGTTTTCATCCGTTTTACACATCACAAAATATACTGCGTCCACTGATACAAAATCTGGTGTTAGTAGAAGGCCGCAGACCTGAAGACTACTGTTCTTGACAATCTTTGTGAAATCTTCAACATGTTAGTGAATCCTATTCACAATTTTTTATATATCATCTAGATTAATTGTAGGTTTTGTGATCCTGTGTATGCTTCCGCTGTCATATCTTCTATCAGAGCTGACTAGTGGTGTGACATTTACATCTGGTTGCTTAAGATCAAGAGAGTTGAGCTGAACTTAAAAATAAAGAACAGTACTCATTTTTTTTTTCTTTATAAAGATAATGGTCTTTTAATTTTTCTTCTTTAGTAAGTTTGATATGTTTTCTTGCCTTCTTTTTTTTATTTATAATAATACGATCTAGTCCGACTTTTAAAGTAAATATAACTTAGTACTCATGTTGGTTTGAGTGGCTATGATATCGCATAAGTTTGATTTTTAATCAATCTTTAGTTCTTTACTATAGATTTTAAATATTTCTATAGTGGTGTTACTTTATTTTGTTTCTTGATATAATTATTGATCTATATTATCTACTTTACTAGGTTATGTGCACTAAATTAATTGTCCACCTTATTAGTATTATAATATGCATAGATGTTTAATAATTATATAATAGTATTAATTAAATACATATGTAAATTTTTTCTATAAAATATAAACAGAAAAAGGACAAATATATAAATACTTTTCATTATATTTTTAGGACACTAATATCCTTATCGTCTAATTTTTGCAGTGTATATATATTCTTTAGACTAATAAAGGAACACATATCTCGATCTTAAAGATCTATTCAAAAAATCTTTTAACTTTTATCCATAACTAAAAGACCTATCTGAATAATTAAAAACTCGGCCTAAATAACTTAAGACACACAAATTAGTCCAAAAGAGATGATTGTAATAAAAACCTTTCTTGAAGAAGTGAAGCATCCTGAGAAGAAACTTTATCACCTTTCGGTTGAGAGCCTTGCATTTGATTCAATTTGTTCTTGCTATGCTTTGACCTTTCTTGTTCATCACTAAAAAAAATTCTTGTAACATATACCCTCCTCCTTTCCTTTTTAGGTGCTATGTTGCATTTTTTGATAGTTAATTTGATTAATTTTTCAAAGTTAAGTTAGATTATATTGATTCGATATTTTAAAATAAAATTTTAGATATTCAAAAACAATAAGAAAAGTACTATCAATTGCTTGCAACTTATTTCATATCTATATGATGAAAAAACACATCTTAAAATGTTAGTAGAAATTCATATGATTTGACTCTCAAAAAAAATTATGAAAACTAAAAAAGAACGGAAGGAGTACAAATCAAATTTGCTGTAAGTCTTTTTCATGATTTCGATTCAGCAGTTGCAATTAAACCTAAGAAATTCTCGGCAATTCCAAAACGACGACGTGCCAGTTTATGGCTCCGAATCAGTGCACCATGTTGTTTGGGTTATAAGTTAGGTGTGGGTCTTAAATTATGGAAAAAAATTAAATAAATTTTGAGTAAGATCGAGACATGTGTCTTTCCGTTAGTTCAAATGGTATATACATCTCAAAGTTAGATGATAAAGATATTAGTGTTCTAAAAGTATATGAAAAATATTTAAATATTATTTACAATAGTTTAAGAGTATATTTATCATTTTTTCGAAATTTAAATACATATTTATATGATTTTACTTTATTTAGAATGTGATATAATTGTAGAATTTGTTATTTTAATACTTTGAGTTGTGTGCTTTTTATGAACACATATAAATATCTGTGATTGTAATTATGTAATTATGGGTAAACATATGCACTTGATTTATTATAGATGTGTAGTAATAACTACTAGAGGTGTATGACCGTGTCAGCACGACCCAATTATATAAATAAAGTATATTTCAAATTTATTAGTAAAAATTCGCTTCTAAATTGATAAGTAAATAATTTATGCATGTATTTAAATTTAGATGTCATTTTTCAAATTTTACGTGGTAAACTGAAAACATACAATATTGAAAAAACAACCTTATTTTACATATTAACTGTTTGATGTAAGCTTGGTAAGGAACAAGTTTTACAAGATTCAAAGATCATAGAATACCTATAAATGTACATTCTATTAAGATACATTAACTTAAACGTCAATTGAGATATTATTGAGAATATCAATTAGTTAGTTAATTAACTGATTAGTTGATATGTCCACATCATCATCAGTTAGTTAGAGTTAGTTGATTGATCAGTTAGTTTGTTCATAATGTTAGTATTAGTTTACTTATTGAACAAGTTGTAGTCAGTTAGATCTATATAAATAGAATGTACTCAGTTGTAATAGTTAGTTCAATTGATTCAATACAAGTCAAGCATTTTTTCTCATTTCTCTCAAACTCCTTCAATGGAGCTCTGTGGTTCTTCAGCATGTTAGCTGAATTTATTGTTCTTTGATCATCAGTTTCACATGGTATCAAAGCCTTGTTGCTCTTATTAGATCCGTCATTTTTTTTCCTGATCTCTGTTCTCCAGTAGCGTCATTTCGGTTCTCAATTGCATCTGTTTAAAGATTCACCAGATCTCTGCAATCATGGTGGAAGTTACATATCACAGTACTTGTTCTATGCTTCGATGTAAGCAATCCTCTTTACATTCATCCATCTGATGGTCCTAGCCTGCCTCTTGTTCAGGTTGTATTTAATGGAATTGGTTATAGATCTTGGAGGAGAAGTGTAATGAGATCCCTCTCTGTGAAGAACAAGTTAGGGTTCATTAATGGTGAGTGTAAGAGACCTGCACTCAATTCTTCTAAATATCGACAGTGGGAAAGATGTGATAATATGGTCATATCTTGGATCCTTAAGTCTCTTGGAAAAGAAATTGCTGATAGTGTAGAGTATGTTTTTGATGCCTTATAATTGTGGAAGGTGATACGCTCAAATTACACCTCCCTAAAGAAGCATAAGCGGTCGTCGTCAAATAAAGAACCCAACTTGTAGGTTGGGGTCGATCCCACGAGGAAAATGGTTTAGATTTAAACTTAACTAACAATTACTTCCATTTAGTCAAATTATTTCCGAGACAAGTAATTAAAAGGAGGGTTTTGTGTAAGCAAATAACCGATTGTTGATTAAGTAACAAGTGAGCAAGATTCAAACTTTTGATTATCAATATGAGAAAGAAACTAGTGTGAAAGTGTTCCCCTTAAGCTCTTAACGCAGTAATCCTAATAATAGTAATCATTTCCTAATGTTTTACATGCAAAGTTGGTAAGATAGGTATCCCTAGGTGATTGGTCCTCCAAATATGGAATTTCACTACGCACCTTGGTTCGGCTACGAGTCTATACTTTAATAACCCTTACTTTTACCTCAGATTAGACATCACATCAATGTATGACTTAGTTTTCACCCTCGGATCAATTGACATTAGCCTATTAGATAGCATCCACTAAATCTCTGTTGTTAAGTCTTTTCTCATTAACTACCTCCTTGGTCCGGCAAGTAGCAATGAGGCGAGTTCTAACATTGGCCACCGTTAAAAAGACTGCTAAGCAAAAGAATTAACAATACATGCATAAACACTATTCAAGAATTACTTAATTATTATTCATACGTTGTTAATTGATCATGATTCCCACAACCCTAGTTGTGGATTTAGCTACTCATGCTTGAAAGAACACAATTCATATTTTGATAAAAAGAATTCATGAACTTAAGATTAGAAGAAACCTAAAATCTCCAATTGAATTTCACAGTCAAAAAATCTTGTAAAACGAAATCCGAAAATGAAATTGCTAAAGTTACAAGTTAATTCCACAAAATACCAAGAACTAAAAGTAAACAATAATGTCTAACCCCCAAAAACGAGGTTCACATACCCTATTTATAGAAAAACATGTCCTAAACAAAAAGGAAACAAAATAAGGAAATAAGCTTCTGGAAAGCGGCTTCAATCAACGACTCGACCTACGGACCGTGGGTCGACCTACGGTCCGTAGGTCCCTTCCGTGGCTCCACACTTAGCATTTTTCATCAGGTACTGGAGCTTCAACTCTCTGAATCCATAAACGGATGTGCAGGATGGCCCGTGGGTTGACCTACGATCCGTTAGTAGCTCCGTAGTTCCACACTTGGTCAGAATTCCCTGATGCTCCATCTACACTTGCCATCGACGGTCCGTGGGTAACTTTCGTAGGTGGCTTCTTCTACACAATTTCAGCTATCATCTCATTCAACCGTGTCCAAGCCTATTTCTTGCAAACATAACACACAAAACATTATTTCTAACACAATATATCCCTAGACACACACAACTTCTAAATAAAATGTATCAAAATTACCGTAAACTTACGGTATATCAACACCCTCAACTTAAACTCATTGTTTGTCCTCAAGCAATGCACTAAAACTCTACACGACACTTGTGTAGAAACAAACATTCAAACTCAAGCAATCACGTGGCTTACTAACTCAATTCCATCACAATGGTGCAAATATTTTCATTTAGACTCAACAAACTAATTCATGCGGATCAAGATATGACATAGATCGACCAATAGAGACCACAACATACACTTTTCACAATCACCAAGGTACTAACTCTCCAACAATGTAACTAGTGCCCTTACTTCAAACGAAATCCTTTTTCTCACAATAGATATGAATTTTGAGTTTTAGGATTCATTCAATACTCACACTCAGAAGTGACTTCAAGTATAGTTAGTGCTCAATACCATAGGCTTGCCCTTATTTTCTCTGCATAGACTCTCCAAACTAGTCACTATGATCACTATAGGACTTTCTTAGCTTGTAACGTAAGCTCAGGGTCAAGTGTGGTACATTTGGGTACTTTTTAGTTACTTTCTCCCTTCCTTGACATTACATTGCCTTTTTTTTTACCTCTTTTCTCAACCTATTTTTGAGATCCTTTCATTTTACTTTCTTTCCCTTGACTCTTTTCAACACAGATGTGACTTTTAATTTTGCGGCTCTTATTTTTCACTTTCTTCTTTTTATTTCACTTTATTTTTCTTTATTTCTTTCAACACTTTTTTTTATCATCGTTTTGCTTCTTTTGCACAGTCACATCTTTTTCTTTTCTGTTTCTCTCTTCAACACGCAAATCCTTTCATACCCTTTTTTCTTCCAGTTTCCTTTTTCACAGCCACCCTCAACTTATGTGTTTAGCATGAGTTGAGGTGCACAATATCCGATATCGGACCTGGACCAAGATCAAGATAAATTTTGAATTAGTCACCCTCAACTTAGGCTTTTGGCCTAAATCAAGGTGCACATGTCCAAGGAGGGACCGGGGCCAAACCAATCATTTTAGGGAAGGTGAGTTAGGTGAATTGAAAGAAGTGGTCTATCTTAGGCTCAAACATTTGGATCAAAGGGAACATTGATTTCATTTGGTTGGATCATTTTAGGAACTAGTGAACTTATCAGAACAAGGGCATATGATTATTTTCTAGCTTCTTGTCACAACCCAGGGGGTACCCCCTAGACGTAACACAATGTACTTGACCCTGAATGGGTCTCATACAAGCCCTTAGAACATCATGACATAAGAACATAGGGAAAAATGTGGAAAATTTAAAACTTTTTCTACAATCGGAGTCTTTCAAATAATAAGAGAGAGTCTATGACACTATTTCTCAAACCATCTATAACACTGGAATTAAAACTCTTGAATACAATCTTAGGGACACGACCATTACAAAAAAGTCTAAAACATAAAAGAAAGACATAAAGGACATATGGTCAAGTCCTCGAATACTATAAGGACTCACCAATCTTCTTCTTCTTGATCTACTAAGGTCCTAGCCACGAGGATGAAACCTAATATCTCCAAAGCCTACACTTATAGAAAATGTAGAAAGATGGGGTTAGCACAAAAAGTACTAAGAATGGAAGCCATGCACAAAAATCCTTAAAACATGAATAAAAAGGAACATTTTGTTTGAAACCATGCTATATGCCACTTTTGAACATCATCTTTGAAATAGTTGGAGAATGTAGTTCATAAGACAAACTATGCACAATTCATCATAACATAAAGGATATCATCATAATCACAAGCATAGTCTCCAACACAACATAATGCATACTCCAATCTTCACAAGACATAATTCACATGCATAGTTACATACCAAGATCATATCATCATAATAGAACTATCACATAAGCAACGCTAAGCCATACTTGTGCAATGCATAGATAGGATCCCATAGTCCTATCTACACTAAGTATCACTTCTAGGCCACCATGATCATGCATAACATACCTTGACCTTATCCATAGCCAACACTCATAGACAAGGAGACATTCATATTAATATCCTATAATAAGTAAAGCCACTCATAGCAACAATCCATACCATGCATACATAATTTCATATATCTTCATAACATAAGGAACCCACACTATAACCCCTTTATAAGTCTACTTATGCAATGTATAAGTGAAGTCCCATAACCCCACTCACACTAAGTAAAGCTCATTAAGAAGTCATAAATATAGTTCATGTTCATAATTCATATAAAGCATACCTTTAACTCATAATCATCATATCATAAGAGAGGCATACCATGCCCACTCTCAAAGTCTACTTGTGCCATGTACGAATGACATCCCATAATACCACTCATACTAAGTAGGCCCTTTGAGGAACCATACCACATAACTCACTTTCTTGTTCATGGAGGGAAAATAGCCTTAACCGACATAGACCATGTGAGCTACATAGAATTCGGTGTCGTGTAACCCCACACTGAAAGAAGGTGTCCTACTTGCCTAAGGTAGAACTAAATGTATTAGCTTTTAGGTTGATCCACTAGCTAAAGACCTATGTGGGCACATAGTTATGGGATAGGGAGATTGCTTCTAGAAAATCGACATATTGTATTGGCGGAGGAGCTTCCATCTCATGAGAATAATTTAGAGAATCCGGCCTCTTGTATTGACAGGAGGGCCTCTACCTCACTTTTCCGTATCCACTCGGTGCTAAGCATTATTTCCCAAAATTACTTGTTTTAGCCTTTGAATTGGATTTACATGTTTGAAGGAGTATTTCACCCTTCGTTCAACCCAACTCATAAAATAGCTCATTGATTCAAGTAGGTGAGAATGGACTTTCAACCTTAGAATCATCATTAGTATGTGAGTAAACTTTTCACACCGAGATCATGTGTTTTCATGAGAATGAACTTTCAATCAACACAATAGGATCATCATGGTCATGTACATTTCATGCATAACAATGTGTAAAGGTGCATATGAGAACTATACTTTCAATTAACACCATTGATACATTATAATCATGTTTATGCATGGAGTGTGTGTGATTGTCCTTGCAATGACACAACAACAACATTATCATCATAGACACTTTCCTCTCAAAGTGTTCATAAACATGTACATAATATCACAATCATGCATAATTCACATATATTGCATTCAAGGATCATAGACCATGTAAATTAACACATATAACATTTATCATAATGGACATATATATAATCATAACTCAAATAGTTCATTCATTGCATGTATAAGCTCATATACTCATATTGTATGTCATGTGGGTAAAGTCCTTCCACAATAATACCTTATGCAATTCAACATGCATAATAGCTTCATTCTTAAAGCCTCAACATTTATAGCTCATTCATACTAGCTATTACCCTTAGGGCCCTAGAAGTCATTTTCATTTTACAAGCTTTACTCTCAAGCATTACCTCACATGGTCATTATGTAAACCTAATTCTCAAGGTAAGCTAACTACATGCTTCATTATTGATCAATTGTAGTTATTTAGTATCATATAGAGTCAATCTTAATAATACTCTACCATGATCCGTCATATAAGCCCTAATCAAGTTCATTCATGTCTACAAGATTCACTTATAAGAAATTCACGATTAGGTGATCTAATCTAAGGCAATTCATCAAGAAGTTCATCAAATTTAGAAGTCATATCTAAATCCTCAATTTGCCTCTTTCATGACATAACCCTAGGACACATCAATTACATGTTAGAATATTAGGTTAATCAAGGATACATGTATATTCATACTAAAATCAAACAATTACATCATAATCAACTCACATTCAATCAATTGGACCAACTTGCAACAACATTCATAATGTAAAGAAGAATCATAGCTAGGATTGGGGAACTCATGGATTCTTGAAGAATTAAAGTTAGAATCATGTAAAATCAGTAATTCATCCATAAACAAACACAATTCAACCTTTAAAAGCAACTTTGAAAGGAATCCATGGGGTTGAGTTGAAACCCTAGCTATTTGGGTTTTCTAGAATTGAGATAAAAGCTTTTGAAGGGGCTCCTTGGGTGATGGTTACCCAAGGATGAAAACTCCCATACCTTAGGTGTAGAATCCAACCAAATTCGTATTGAAAATCTCCCTCCTTCAAGCTCTTCTTGATATCTTTCTTTGTTCTTCAATGGAGGTTCTAGAGAGAAGATTTTTGGAGGGGAAAGTATTTGGGTTTTGATTTGGGGTCTTGGGATATAATGAATTAATTAGGCCTTTTTTGACTTAAAATACTTTATATATATGTATAAATACTATATTAAACAACCCCTACTTAAAACTAATTAAAAACGAATTACCTAAAATGTTCAAGCCTTGGCCGAACCTAGACAACTTTTGTAGACCTTGACTCATGCCCACCACTCACGGGTCGTGAGTGGACCTACGGGTCATGTTTATGGTCCGTAGGTCAGGGCTGGGGCTTGTTTTTGAGGGCCTAACCCACGAATCCCACCTATGGGGCGTGGGTCCATCTATTGGCCGTAGGTGGTCCCAAATTGACAGTTTTTTGTCAAATGGAGCAGCCTTGGGGTTAGGCTTTAGGGTCCCCCTTAAGGACCCTTGGTTTGTACTTGGGGGGTCGTACCTTGACGTTTAACCCCTATAATCCTCTTTATAAGCTCAGGAATTAAATATACAACCTAAAACCCCACATCAAACTCTAAAACAAACTCGTTAGACTCTAGTTTCACCTACTAGATTTCCGGGTTGTTACACTTCTAGCCTAGATTATCTTAGCAGGACCAACGGGGCATGTTCTAGATTGGCACAGCACTGTCTAAATATTCAAACTTTTCTCACTCACACTTGGCACATTATTTCATTATAAGATTATCGGATTACCCAGTTTAAATTTCATCTTAAGTCATGAGGTCAAATCGGTTCCTTATCATGTCATATTGAGATCCAGCACATTCAACTTATCAAGCCTAAAGATCTAGCACATTTCACACTTTTTATGGACAGGGATCATTTTCTCATGTTTTTATGCCATCATGCTTTCATTTTTATACTTAATCCTACACATACATTCCTAAACATGCCGGTTCAACAGAAAGTAAAAGAGTCTCTTGGGGGAAAAGAACACAGGCAAGAAAACCCCAAGAGAGGATTATGAGTTGGGTTACTCAGACTTCAACCTATCACTCACAATCCATTTACCCCACCCCCAACAAAATAAGGTGCAATTGTCCCCAATGCACAGAAGATCAAATTAAAGGCTAGGGTGAAGCAAACCTGTGGCGCATATGCACCAAAGACCTCTCAAGAAGCGGGTGGGTCCGGTTTCCCGACAGCGGTGCCAAAATTTGATATGCTCAAATTACATTTCCCTAAAGAAGCATAAGCGGTCGTCGTCAAATAAAGAACCCAACTTGTAGGTTGGGGTCGATCCCATGAGGAAAAGGGTTTAGACTTAAACTTAACTTACGATTACTTTCGTTTAGTCAAATTATTTCTGAGACAAATAATTAAAAGGGGGGAGGGGGAGTTTTGTGTAAGCAAATAATCGATTGTTCATGATTAAGTAACAAGTGAGCAGGATTCAAACTTTTGATTATCAATATGAGAAAGAAACTAAGGTGTAAGTGTTCCCCTTAAGCTCTTAATGCGGTAATCCTAATAATAGTAATTCTTTCCTAGTGTTTCACATTCAAAGTTGGTAAGATAGGTATCCCTAGGTGATTGGTCCTCCAAATAGGGAATTTCACTATGCACCTTGGTCCGCCTACGAGTGTATACTTTACTAACCCTTACCTTTACCTCATATCAGACATCACATCAATGTATGACTTAGTTTTCACCCTCGCACCAATTGACATTAGCCTATTAGATAGCATCCACTAAATCTCTGTTGTTAATTATTTTCTCATTAACTACATCCTTGGTCCGACAAATAGCAACGAGGTGTGTTCTAACGTTGGCCACCGTTAAAAAGACTTCTAAGGGAAAGAATTAATAATACATGCATAAACACTATTCTAGAATTACTTAATTATTATTCATACGTTGTTAATTGCTCATGGTTCCCACAACCCTAGTTGTGGATTTAGCTACTCATGCTTGAAAGAACACAATTCATATTTTGATAAAAAGAATTCATGAACTTACGATTAGAGTAGAAGAAACCCGAAATCTCCAATTGAATTTCAAAGTCAAAATCTTGTAAAACGAAATCCGGAAATCAAATTACTAAAGTTGCAAGTCAATTCCACAAAATACCAAGAACTAAAAGTAAACAATAATGTCTAACCCCAAAAAATGAGGTTTACATACCTTATTTATAGAAAAACATGTCCGTGTCTAAAAAGTGTCCAGAAAATTTAAAAAGAAAGTCCTAATAATTGCTACGTGTGTAGGGACGAAAAGGCAAAATTTGTAGAAAATAAGTTGTTGCACCATCGACGGTCCGTTGGTCAATCCACGGATCGTGGATGGCATCCGTAGATCCCAGGTAAGTTTCTAAATTTTTCCAAGTGTTGGATTGACCTACAGAACCCATCGACGGAACGTAGGTCGACCTATGGACCTTCGACGGGGTCTCATGGGTCCAAGTTAGGATTTATGTTGACCCAACTCGGACCCCTATTAAATAAAATCCCTTCATTTTAAATCATTCCCCCACTTCCCTCTTTCTCCCAACTGTTACAAACCGATTAAAATCCCAAATTTCACCCACTAACTCCCCCATGACCTCAATATAATCCTCCCTTTCCATTTCTAATCCCTTCTACTCCCATTTCTTCCATTTTCTTTCCCAAAATCCCTCCATTTCAACCAAAGCTTTCAAGGTCCAGGTTCGGTGTCACCATTGGTCTAGGAGCATTTACAATGTGATCACACACTCACCATCATTGCTTACTTGTAAGGTAAATCGATTTCTCCCAAACTTTGAATATTTCATTGTTTCAAATTGAAATCACAACGATGAACTTGACCTTGGGTACTTCAAATACCTGCATAATTGATTGAATCTAGTTTAGATAATGCCCTTGGAATGATGGTACGTGAGTGTGCAGAGAATCTAAATCAAATAAATGGGTTGATAGGTCTAGTTGGAAGTTTTGACTTAGGGTTGTTCAATGTTTATGTGTTGAATGTGAAAAATTGCATGATCACAACCATACGGATGATGAACTACCATATATTATGTTGAAATGCATGATTAGACTTAGTTTGATTAAGTAATTGTTGAAATTGTGGGTTGAATGAAAGTTGAAGTGTATTGCCTGACACAACACTGATCAACGACATCCAACTACGGACCGTAGGTAGAGGTATGTTGAGCAGTGGCACACAAAAATTTGGTTAAGTCACGAACCACGGTGTGGATACAGTCCGTCGTTCCATCGACAGACCGTTCTGCACATCCGTGGTTCCCACATCAGAGACTCAAATTTGGGCACCCTGACCTACGGAGGGGACCCACGGGCCTTTGTTCCATCGACGGACCGTAGGTTCCCACTGGTCACAATTCCAGCTACTGCCTAATTTTTTTTAAAGTTTTCGTCTAATTCCAACAGGTGTTCTAAAATTATTTCATGGATCTTTTTGTGTTCTTTGGGTACTAACTAAGCTTCCACAGGTACCATGGCCCCAAAATAAGCCCCAACCTACGCAAGAGGAGGCAAGTCCAAATCAGCCGCCTCCTCCCGACGTATGATAAATGAGGATACTAATCATGAGGACATCTCGGAGACCACCAAAGACTCCCCTACTGCCCTGGACCACGAGGAACAGGGCTAGGCAGATACCAGTCTGAGGAGGGGGACTTATCTGCAGCAGAGTCACAATTCGGCTCAGAGTTACATTTTGGCTCCAGTTCCAGCAGTGCTTCCGTATCTTCCTCTGAGTGCCTTTGTACCCAAGAGCTGAACCAGTTCCTAATGTCTCGGAGATGAACAGGTGGTGCGTTACGGGCCAGTACCAAATATATGAGAATGGGATGATGATGAATGAAAACCGAAAGATGTCCAGGACCATTACTGAGGAGCGCAGGGTACTGACATGGAGTCTCCATAATTTGCCCATTATTGAGGAACTATTTTGGAGGCACAAATATGAGTGGATAGCATGGAGCCCAGGAAAATACAAGGAGATGACCAGAGAGTTTTATGCCTCCAATGCCGCCACTGTCCGTAATTTCATATCTAAACGGGCCAAGCCTGTAGCTCAACCCCCACTTCAGGCTACCTTGGTGTGAAATTTCCTCGTGGACATCTAGAGGACTACTACCCGCTGGTTCATCTATGGTCCAGCCCACACTTTAGCGATCAATACAGCGCAGAGTATGATTACAGGATAGGCATTGTTTAGATCGGAGCATTTCAGAGGGATGTCGAGCAGAGAGAGACATTGTTGAGATGGATTGCCTGTCACATATTTGAGGATAGAGATGAGACTTAGTAAGTGAGGAACATGAGAGTGCCTATCAGAAAGGCAACCCTGAGCTTCGCTGTGAAGTTCTTTTCGTTTGTGGTTCATACTAGGTTGTCCCCTACACAGGCGGACAATGTTGTTACTTAGGACCGGGTTGTGATGATACCAGCTATGATGGCAGGACTTGAGCTTGACTTCACCCAGATTTTGATCGTCGAGATTCATGAGAGGGCCTTCAGGACCACCACTATTATGCCATTCCCGTGTCTGATATTTCATCTCTACATGGAGGTTGCAGTGTCTATTTGGCATTGTGACAGGTTGCTTGAGGCGACAAAGATTGTGAACATTAGCCTCTTTCAGGATGATGCCAACATTGTTGCACCGCGGAGAGATCCCCAGATTGACCTACCTCCTTTGGGTGCTGACCTTGTAGATGATGTAAAGCGGATAGAGGTTGCTGATACTTCCGCCCCTCCTACTACCATAGAGGCCCATGTTCCCCCTTCTACTGCCACTAGCTAGGCTGCTAGCTCATCCCAAGCCACTCCCCCTTCAAGGTCCACTCTGGTTCCTCTTGCCCGAGTCCAGAAGTTAGAGATACATATGGCCACATTGCTGGAGCACATGAGGCCTTGGATGTTGCGTTTTGTTGAGGAGTCAGAGGCTAGGATGGAACAGATGATGGATAGGAAGATTTAGTTCGTTCATAAGCGCCTGAATGCATTTGAGTTTGCGAGTCTTGGAGAGGCTTGCCCCGCTATTGATATCACCACTTTCCAGACAGAGTTGGGTAGTCTTCATATACAGATGTTGCTGCTCTTCTATCCCTTTCATAGATTGCACCAGAGGTTGTTCCTGCGGCAGAGGAGGATGAGGTGGTGATAACTACTCTATTTGGTGAAACTATGCCACCACTCTGACCACACTTCCGATACTGAGGAGGCTCGACGATTAAGGAAGAAGGAGCGCCAACAGTTCGAGGTGGCCTAGATGAAATCCATCATTGATGAGGAGATGAGGCAACAATGGTCTTGAGAGATAGATGTTGGCCCTTCTGGTTTGAGGAGCACTACTGATGGTGTTCCCATTGTTGGTGATGCACTACTGATGGCGTCCCTTGTGTTGATCCAACGGGTTATGGGAAATCGGACCCACCCATTTCTTGATGGGTCTTCGGCGCATTTGCGCCATAGGTTTCCTTCACCCTATGCTTTACTTTTTATTTTGTGCATTAAGGGAAATTGCACCTTATTTTGTTGGGGTTAGGGTAAATGGATTATGAGTGATAGGGTGAAGTCTGAATAATGCAACTCATAATCGTCTCTTGGGGTTTTCTTGCCTGTATTCTTCCCCCCAAGGAAGTGTTTACTCTTATTTTGAACTGGCATGCTTAGGATTGTATGTGTAGAAGTAAGTAGAGAAATGAAAGCATGATGTCATAAAGAGCATAAAATTGATACATGTCCAATTTTTTTTGAAATGAGCTAGATCTATAGGCTGAATGAGTTGAATGTGTTGGATCTTCATATGACATGATAAGGAACCGGTATGATAGCATGACTTAAGCTAAAACTTGAACTGGGTAATTCAATAATCCGATAATGAAACAATGTGTCAAGTGCGTGTGAGAAAAGTTTGAATGTTCATGCATTATGTGTCAATCTAGAACTTGCCTCGTTGGTCCTGCTAAAATAATCTAGGCTAGAAGTTGTGAAATGATCATAGGCCCTTGTTCAAATAAGTCCACTCAAGTTTAAAAGTCAACCAAAAGAAATAAATTCTCCCTTTGATCCAAATGTTTGAGGCTATATTTTCTACAAAATCACAACTTAGGACCTCAAATTTTCAAATAGACTCAGAATTAGATACCAAATACTCTTTGTCACGACCAAGACCATCGTGATTGGCATCCACACTAACCCTCCGGTGGGAGAACCATTAATACTAACTAATTAATATGAAACCAAGCATTTAAAGATACAGAAGCAGGTTTAAATGACTAAATACTAAAGTTCCCATAAACTATCAAAAGATCTAACAACGAATTATGGAAATAAATGTCTAGAACCTGAAAATCAATGTACCAAAACATCAAAAATTCAACCATAAGTCTAAACAAGAAGGGGTACAACCCCATACTAACATGCTAATAACTAACTAGAGAAGTCTAAGTCCGAAATGTGGACATAAACGAAAGAAGAACTCATGGAAGCACAGAAGAACTGGCTCACCCTTGAATTCGAAAAGACGATCGTTGATCTTCTAAGCGAGGTGTGTCAATAGACGCTTGAAGATGCCCTGTACTCAACAAAGAAAGAGCAAGTGCAGTATCAGTACACAACCACAGTGTACTGGTAGGATCACACGGCTATCCCGTTAAGTGCAATATACATAAGTGCGAGGTGTGTCAATAGCCGCTTGAAGATGCCCTGTACTCAACAAAGAAAGAGCAAGTGCAGTATCAGTACACAACCACAGTGTACTGGTAGGATCACACGGCTATCCCGTTAAGTGCAATATACATAAGTGCGAGGTGTGTCAATAGCCGCTTGAAGATGCCCTGTACTCAACAAAGAAAGAGCAAGTGCAGTATCAGTACACAACCACAGTGTACTGGTAGGATCACACGGCTATCCCGTTAAGTGCAATATACATAAGTGCGAGGTGTGTCAATAGCCGCTTGAAGATGCCCTGTACTCAACAAAGAAAGAGCAAGTGCAGTATCAGTACACAACCACAGTGTACTGGTAGGATCACACGGCTATCCCGTTAAGTGCAATATACATAAGTGCGAGGTGTGTCAATAGCCGCTTGAAGATGCCCTGTACTCAACAAAGAAAGAGCAAGTGCAGTATCAGTACACAACCACAGTGTACTGGTAGGATCACACGGCTATCCCGTTAAGT
>JAJOOS010006209.1:0-65861 GCA_029582725.1 Solanum chiquidenum | reverse complement strand
CTCATGTTTAGAGGTGGTGTTGGACAAGTTGTGTATTATGCTTGAGCTTGACTCATCTATGGTATCTATGTATCATTCCTTTTCTTTGTCTCTCTTGCTCCCTTAGTCTTTATTTCCCCCTTGATTATGCTTATCGCTTATGGTCATTTAAATTTCTTCCGCGACCAAGGATGTGTAATGATACGCTATGAGGCTTGTTTGAGGTTCCTTCGGGTTCCTCATTCGCCGGTCACGTCTAGGCCCTAGGCTTGGAACGTGACAATTGTGCACCCACTTGGTACCCTCCCCCTCATCGGCAATGTCATGGGCCATCCAATGGAGTAAACTCTTTATTTTCTTAGCATCCCTCTAAAATTCCCTACTCTGAACCACTCCCATCATGTAGTCATACTCCACTGTATTAATCGATAGAGTATGGCCTGAACCATAAATGAATCGGAGGATACTAGTCTTAGAGATAACAACGAAAAAGTTCCGCACTAAGGGAGCTTGAAGTAGGGGCTGAGCTAACGACTTGGCCTTCTTAGGGATCGCACTACAGACGTGGCAGCGTAGGAGGTGTAAACCTCTCGGGTCATCTCCTCGCTAAATTTTCCCAAATCTGTGCCATCCACTCACACATGTGCTTCTTGAACAGCTCCTTAATAGTAGGCACAGTGTGAAGGCTACATGTAAGTACCCAATGCTCCTAAGTAATGGTCTGTGTCTACCTCTAATACTCATTATGGTTCTGCCCATCATAGTATATCTGTTACTGGCTCTTGACACACCACCTGTTTGGTTCGGTGGTACGCAGAATTGGGTGCATGGGTATTCCAAGTGGGTCATGAGCCTCTCTATATCTAGTGGCCTCGGAGGCAGAGGCTGGTGTGAAACTGGAACGGTGGACCCTTAAGAGGGAGTGGCTCGGGATGAGCTCGTAGCCTAACTAGTGGGAGTAGAAGGGGTAGCATGTGCATCAGTAGTAGTGGGAGGTATGGCGGTGTCATCAGCCTGAACATGGTCCACGTTATCAGCAAGATCAACACCCAAGGGAGGTAGGTCAACCTGTGGATCTCTTTGTGGTGCAGCCAGATTGGCATCATCTTTAATAAGGCTAATGTCCACAGTTTGCGTCGCCTCTATCATACTATCACAATGCCAAATAGGCACCCCAGCTACCCTGCACAGATGAAAAATGAGACAACAAAAAGTCAAATTCATGGTGATCTTGAAGTCCCTCTCATGAATCTCAGTGATCAGAATCCGGGTGAAGTCAAGCTCAAGTCCTGCCAAAATTGCTGCCAACATCACCCCCCTATCCCAAGTAACCACATTGTCCGCCTGAGTAGGGGACAGTCTAGTACCCACAATGGTCTAAAAAAACTTTGTAGTGAAGCTCAGAGTTGCCTTTCTGATAGGCAAAGTAGTATTGTGCACCCACTCGGTACCCTCCCCTCAACGGCAATGTCATGGGCCATCCAATGGAGTAAACTCTTTATTTGCTCAGCATCCCTCTAAAATTCCCTACTCTGAACCACTCCCATCCTGTAGTCATACTCCACTGTATTAATCGATAGAGTGTGGCCTGAACCATAAATGAATCAGAGGATACTAGTCTTAGAGATAACAACGAAAAATTTCCGCACTAAGGTAGCTTGAAGTAGGGGCTGAGCTAATGGCTTGGCCTTCTTAGGGATCGCACTACAGACAGTGGCAGTGTAGGAGGTGTAAAACTCTCGGGTCATCTCCTCGCTAAATTTTCCCAAACTCTGTGCCATCCACTCACACATGTGCTTTTTGAACAACTCCTTAATAGTAGGCACAGTGTGAAGGCTACATGTAAGTACCCAATGCTCCTAAGTAATGGTCTGTGTCTACCTCTAATACTCATTCTGGTTCTGCCCATCATAGTATATCTGTTACTGGCTCTTGACACACCACCTGTTTGGCTCGGTGGTAAGCAGAATGGGATACATGGGTATTCCAAGTGGGTCATGAGCCTCTTTATATCTAGTGGCCTCGGAGGCAGAGGCTGGTGTGAAACTGGAACGGTGGACCCTTAAGAGGGAGTGGCTCGGGATGAGCTCGTAGCCTAACTAGTGGGAGTAGAAGGGGGAGCATGTGCATCTGTAGTAGTGGGAGGTATGGAGGTCTCATCAGCCTGAACATGGTCCACATTATCAGCAAGATCAACACCCAAGGGAGGTAGGTCAACCTGTGGATCCCTTTGTGGTGCAGCCAGATTGGCATCATCTTTAATAAGGCCAACGTCCACGGTCTTCGTCGCCTCTATCAAACTATCACAATGCCAAATAGGCACCCCAGCTACCCTGCACAGATGAAAAATGAGACAATGAAAAGGCAAATTCATGGTGATCTTGAAGTCCCTCTCATGAATCTCAGTGATCAGAATCCGGGCGAAGTCAAGCTCAAGTCCTGCCATAATTGCTGCCAACATCACCCCCCTATCCCAAGTAACCACATTGTCCGCCTGAGTAGGGGATATTATGGTACACACAATGGTCTAAAAGAACTTCGCAGTGAAGCTCAGAGTTGCCTTTCTGATAGGCAAAGTAGTAATGCGCACCCACTCGGTACGCTCCCCCTCATCAGTAATGTCACGGGCCATCCGACGGAGTAAAATATCTCTCTTCTCATCATCCCTCTAAAATTCCCCACTCTGAATCACTCCCATCCTGTAGTCATACTCCACTGTATTAATCGATAGAGTGTGGCCTGAACCATAAATGAATCGGAGGATAGTGGTCTCAGAGATATCAACAGAAAAGTTCCGCACTTAGGTAGCCCAAAGTGGGGGCTGAGCTAATGGCTTGGCCATCTTAGGGATCGCACTATAGACAATAGCAGAGTAGGAGGTGTAGAACTCTCGGGTCATCTCCCCGCTAAATTTTCCCAAACTCCGTGCCATCCACTAACACATTTGCTTCTCGAACAGCTCCTCAATAGTAGGCATAGTGTGAAGGCTACCTGTAAGTACCCGACACTCCTCAGTAATGGTTTGGGTTTGCCTCTAATACTCATTCTGGTTCTTCCCATCAGAGTATATTTGTTACTGGCTCTTGACACACCACCTGTTTGGCTAGGTGGTAAGAAGAACGGGGTACATGGGTATGCCAAGCGGGTCATAAGCCTCTATGTATCTAGTGGCCTCGAAGGTAGAGGCTGGTGTAAAACTAGTACTAGAGTCGTACTGTGACTCTGAGCTGGAATGCGACTCGTCAGCATATTGGGCCCCCTCCTCAGACTTGGGGGATGGAGGGAGACTACGGGGTTGGTGGATGAGGGATGCTCCTCATTAGAAACAAACAACTGCCAGTTCTGGCACCTCATTGTAACAGGGGCACTTGGGAGCTCTAGGTTGCCTCGGTGTGTATTACTCTTCGCTTGAATCATTAATAACTCGACGCGAGGGTGCAACCGACTTTGACTTGCCTTTTTTGGAGTAAATGGGTGCCTCATTTGGTGCCATGGTACCTATGGAAGACTAATTAGTACTGAAAGAAGTCAAAAAGAATCAAAGAATAATTTTAGAACACCCTTCGGACCTAGACAAAATTTAAAAAATTGACAGAGAGTGACTGTTTTTGGTACCTACGGTGGAGTGATGGGCCGTGGGTCCCCTCCGTAGGTTAGAGTACCCCTTTTTGGGTCTCTAATGTTGGAAACACGGATGTGAAGAATGGTCTATCGATGGAACGACAGACCGTAGTCTACACAGTGGTTCATAACTTAGTAAAATTTTGTGTGTTGGTGATCTACGAACCATGACTTACGGTGTGTGGGTTGAGGTCATTGACTATTGTTGTGCAAGGCATGAATGTCCAACTTTCATTCAACACTTAAACTTCCAACAATCAATCAATCAATCGGAGTCTAAACATGCATTTCAACATATTATTCAGTATTTCATCGTCCATAGGGTTTGATTCTGTAAAATTCAAAAGATCAACACAAAGAAATAATGAAACCCTAAGTCAAAACTCTCAATTATACACCAAATCTTTCTATGTTTGGTTAATATTACCAACACACTCTAATTACCATCGTTCCAAAGGTAATTTTAGGACTAGTTTATCCCAAGTTATCAAGCAAATTCCTACCCAAGATCAAGTATAACTTCGTTGATTTCAAGTTTAAACAATGAACACAAATCAAAGTTATGGTGAGATCGATTAACTTACAAGCAAAACAAAGTTGAGAAGTGTGTTGATTCAGACTTCTTCTTAAGACCCAAGAAATTTTGACATCGAACCCAGACTTAGAATGACCTTGTGGGAGAGAGGAAGTGAGGGGTGAAATGGAATTGGAATGGAAGGATATAGTGGAGTAAATGGGGAAGATTATGGGATGAATGTGCGTTTATTAACGGTTCGAAATGGTTGGGGGGAAGAGGGAAATGGGGGATGTGTTTAAAGTGAATGGGTTTTATTTTAATGGGGGTCCAGGTCGGGTCATCAGAAACCCTAACTTGGACCCACAAAATCCCATCGACAATCCGTAGGTCGACCTACAGTCTGTCGATGGATTTCGTGGTCCACTCTAACACTTAGAAAAAATTAGACACATGCCTGAGATCTACGGATACCATCCACGGTTTGTGGTTGCATCGACGGACCTTCGATGGGATCCGTAGACCACTGCATCAGCTTATTTTCTGCAGATTTTTTGTTTTCATCCCTGCACTCGTAGCAAACCTTAAGACTACCTCTTTACATTTTCTGGACACTTTTTAAACATAGACCCTATTATATCTACATCTAGCGAACACTAAAACTAAATAGTAATAAAAAAAACATATCTAGAAAGCTACAAATTTAAATAAATTCCTATAGTTGACTAGAATTTACATATTGGGTTGCCTCCCAAGTAGTGCTTGATTTAACGTCGTGGCACGATGTAGACACCTTAGTTACTCAGACTTCATTAAGATCTCATTCTTTTACCACTTCAATACTCTCTGACCGTTCACCTTGAACCTCATTCCTTCCTTGTTCTCGAGTTCAACCGCTCCATGTGGAAATACTTGAGTTACTTTGAATGGCTCGGTCCACTTGACTTGATCTGGCCAGGAAACAAGCGCAAACTTGAGTTAAATAAGAGCACCAATTCACCAGCAACAAATTCGCGATTTTCGATCTTCTGATCATGGTACTTCTTCATCTTCTCCTTATAAAGGCTGAACTTTCATATGTTTTTAGGCAAAACTCATCAAGCTCATTTATGTCATTCAGTCTTTCACTCGATGCGGCACCCCAATCCAAATTCAACTTCTTTAGAGCCCACACTGCTTTATGCTCTAGCTCTACAGGCAAATGGAAAGATTTCCCATGTACAAGTTGGTAAGGGGATATACCTATAGGAGTTTTGAATGCAGTGCGATAAGCCCATAGAGCATCATTAAGCCTCTTTGACCAATTAGTTCTGTTAGAATTTACGATCTTTGCAAAAATTTGCTTTATCTCGCGATTCGACACTTCACCTTGCCCACTTGACTGTGGATGATTGTGGAAAACACCATACTTCTCAAGAAACACTTTGAACAACTTATTACAAAAGTGAGAACCTACATCGCTTATGATTGCCCTTGGTGTACCAAATCTGGGGAAGATATTCTTTTTCAGGAATGCGGTGACACTTTTTCCCTCGTTGTTTGAAAGCGCAATTGCTTCCACCCATTTTGATACATAGTCAACCACCACAACAATATATTTCATCCCATTTTAACTCACGAAAGGACCCATGAAGTCAAGACCCCAAACATCAAACAGCTCAATCACTAGTATTGGGTTCATAGGTAGTTCTTGCTTTTTCAAAATCCCTTCTTCACGTTGGCAACGATCACCAGACTTGGCGAAAGGAGCATCTTGGTGGATGGTAGGCCAGTAATACCCACACTACAAAATCTTATGGGCAGTTCAGATACCACTATGGTGCCCACCAACAGGCGATAAATGACACGCCTCTAGTGTACTCATCACCTCAACCTCGGGTACACAGCGACGAATAATCCCATCAGCACAAACACGAAACAAGTAAGGCTCATCCCAAAAGAACTTCTTCACATCAGACATAAACTTTTTCCTTTGGTGAAATGAGAAATCCGATGGAACCAAATCGTTTGCCAAGTAGTTAGAAAAATCTGCGAACCAAGGGATAAGATCATAAGAAGCAGCCAATACCTGTTCATCAGGGAACGCATCATTAATCTCAACTCCAACCTCTAACTTGATCATAGCTTCCTCCTTTAGTTTGGAAAAGTGATCAGCAACCTGATTTTATGTTTTCTTTCTATCTTTTACCTAAAAATCGAACTCTTGCAACAAAAGTACCAATCTAATCAACCTTGGTTTTAGCCATCAGATACCTCAATGCAAAATGGTCAGTATGCACTATGACCTTAGTACTAAGCAAGTAGGATCTAAATTTCTCAAATGCGAAAACCACCGCAAGGAGTTTCTGTTCAGTCAATGTAGAGTTCTTTTGAGCCACATTCATAGCTTTGCTGGCTTAGTAAATCGGATGAAGAATTTTCTCTCTCCTTTGTCCTAATACCACACCAAGCGCCACCCCATTCGCATCACCCATCACTTTAAATAGTTGTCCCCAATCCGGTGAAATATGATAGGTATCGAAGTTAAATTTTCTTTAAACTCTCCAAATGCTCTCAGACAATCATCATCAAAATCAAACTTACACTCGATTTTAAGTAGCTTGCACAATGGGTGTGCAATTTTTGAGAAATCTTTTATGAATCTCCGATAGAAACCTGCATCCCCAAGAAAACTTTTAACACCTTTTACAGAGATGGGTAGTGGAAGCTTTTCTATTTTTTTCAAAATGGGCTCTATTAACCTCAATACCTTTCTATGAAATCCAATGACCCAAAACTATACCCTCTTTCACCATGAAGTGGCACTTTTCCCAGTTTAGCACAAGATTGCCCTCTTCACACCGTTTTAGTACCTCAGCCAAATGTGTCAAACAATCATCAAACGAGTCACCTACCATAAAGAAATCATCCATAAATACCTCTGTCATGTCCTCCACCATATCTGAAAATATTGACATCCAACAACGCTGGAAGGTCGCTGGAGCATTACATAACCCAAATGGCATCCTTTTGAAGGCAAAAGTCCCATAAGGACAAGTGAAGGTGGTCTTCTTTTGGTCTTTCGGATCTATGGAGATTTGATTATAGCATGAATACCCATCTAGAAAACAATACCAACCCTTACCAGTGAGGCGATCCAGCATCTGGTCCATAAAAGGCATTGGAAAGTGATCTTTTTCCGTCCATGCATTTGGCTTGTGGTAGTCCATACACACTCTCCACCCAGTGGCCTCATCAGAACTAGCTCATTTTTTGCATTGGGAACAACAGTGATTCCTCCCTTCTTTGGTATACACTGAACAGGTCAGACCCAACTACTATCAGCAATGGGATATATGACTCCAGCATCCAGCAATTTAATAATTTCCTTTTGCACAACTTCTTGTATAGGGGGATTCAGTCTCCTTTGATGCTCAATACTTGGCTTACTATCCGGCATGAGTTGGATTTTGTGAGAACAAATGCCCGAGGGAATCCCAATAATATCTGCAATAGTCCATCCAATAGCCTTCTTAAACCACTTCGGTACCGATACCAAGGCCTCTATTTGCCCTTCACTCAAGTCAGCAGCAATGATTACAGGCAAAGTGCTATTTTGTCCCAAGAATACGTACCGCAAATGGGATGGAAGAACCTTAAGTTCCACTTTTGGAGGCTCATCATTAGACGGTTTTACAGGTGGTGTGTCACGATTCTTCATATCTAATTCCAACCATTTTGGCTTGAAATAAAAGCTCGAACCTATCAAGTGCATCAACTAGCTCATCATACTCATCAATAACATCACTTTCAAAATTCATCGTCACCGCTGCTAACGCATCAACACCTAACCTCTCATCAATGGACACCTCAGATTCTTACCCCACAATGTGATTCACCACAGATACCGATTTAAGATCACTTTCATACTTCATAGACCTACAGATGTTAAAAGTTACCTCCTTATTATTTAATCAAAACTTCATCTGCCCTCTCTCCATATCGACTAAGGCATGCCCAGTAGCAAGAAATGGTCTCACAAATATTATGGGAACCTTAAAATCAACCTCATAATCAAGTATCACAAAGTCCGTTGGGAAGATGAATGACTCTAATTTTACAAGGACGTCTTGGAGAACTCCAATGGGCCTCTTCACAGCTTTATCGGCAATAAGTAAATGCATCGCAGTCGACTTTGGAGCTCCTAAACCCAACTTCTTCTAAATGGATAACGACATCAAATTACTGATGGCACCCAAATTATATAAAGATTTCGCAAAGTGTAAAATCCTAATGTTACAAGGAATAGTGAAAGCTCTAGGATCCTCTTTCTTTTGCACAAGTGACCTAATAGCAATACCACTACAATGTTGCAACCTCTCATTATTTTCAAAACTGACAGCCCTCGTTTTGGTCACCAAGTCCTTCATGTATTTTTCATACCCATGTATTTACTCCAAAGCTTCTATCAATGGGACATTTATGGACAGTTGCTTCAACATAGCTATGAAACTGTAGTATTTCCCCTCTTAAGTATTTTTCACCAGTCTCTGTGGGAATTGAGGTGGAGGTCTAGGCATGGGAACAACTTTTTGGGTCACCTCAGCTTCCTTTTCTGTATCAACTTTCGGATCTTTAGTAATCTCAATCTCATCCTTTTCTTTTTCTAGCACGCTTTTAACCTCAGATGGCATGGGGGATCAATGGTCTGCTTTTCTCCGTGAGTAGTGGCTGCCATACAATGCCCATCATTTTTTGGATTCTGGATGGTGTTGTTGGGATGTGTTCCAGGTTAACGTGGGTTCACAGTAGTGGACAACTGACTAAACTGCTACTCGAGTTGCTTTATTGACACTGCATGGGCATCCACCTTCTGACCAATCCCAGATAAATCATTACGCATCTCTTTCATATTTTCATATGTCGCATCAAACCTCTTCATCATCTTCTGCATCATATCCTCAATGCGATTCATACTAGTACCACCCTCTCTATTACCAGGGGTAACGTAGGGCCCAACCTTATCATTCATGTTCCCATAATTATTCCGGTTGTAATTATTATCATGATTGTAGTTCCTATCCCGGACATAGTTTCCCACACGATTGTAGCTTCCATAGTTCTGACCTTAGTTTCCTTGACCTTGGCGCCAATTATCTAAGTTGGAACCTTGGGCATTTGTTTGGAAACCCCCCGTATGATCATTAACCAAATTTTCATCCTCCTCATAGTAATATTCCTCAACTGGCGGTGGTGGAGGTCTAGTTAGATAATTTACTGCATTCACCTTTTGTGCATTTCCACTCACATGTTTCAATCATTTGAGCCATCTCTTCATGAATGTCATCATTAGATTGATTTGGTGTAGTTTTGACAACAAACGTGCTCCTTCCAGTATTTGCCTTTATAGTGCTCCATGCCTTATTGTTTTGGGAAATCCTCTCAAGTTTTTCAGCGATCTCCTCAAAAGTGCACTCACCATATGATCCTCCAGCAATAGTATCCAACACAGCCTTTCCATTGTCATCTTGTCCTCTATAGAAGTACTCCTTTAGTGACTCATCATCTATGCGGTGATTTGGAACTTTCCTCATGAACCCAGGAACCTATCCCAAGAACTGCTTATCGACTCTCCAGGTAGTGCCGTGAAGTTATTTAGTTTATCCTTATGATTTAATTTCTTGGACACCAAAAAATACCTTTCTATGAACACCTTATGCAATTGGTCCCATGTATAGATCAAATTATACGGCAGCTCAGAAAACCACATAGCAGCATCACCAGTCAACGACAATTGGAATACTCTCAAACCTATGACATCCATATCAAACTACGATCATCCTACACAACTCTTACAGACACTTGAAAATTTAGCCATGTGAGCGTATGGATCTTCCAAAGTCAACCCATCAAACAATCCCTCTTGCCTTAAGCATTTCTATAAGATTGTTGGAGGGAGAACAATAGGCCCATCTGATCTAACTGAATCATAGTCAACCCTGTAGTTATCACAAAACCTTGGTGCTGGCGAATTCTGCACCCTTTCTGCATTTTCGATTAGATTACCACCATGAACCTGAGCGGGCACATTAACAACGCCATGAGGCTGCAATTCAACTCCATCTATTAGACCCTCTCCGATTGGATTATTGTGTACCCCAAGATTTGCCATTTTTCTCAAAGTTTTTCTCAATTCAGGATCATAGGGAGTAAAGGGTTCGCCTCGACTCAGTGTACTTGGCATACACTAGATTGAAACCTTTAGAAAACAAAAACAAAAGAAAAACATAAAATCAGGAAATACTTTACTAAAGTTTAACAATGTAGTTAGTTTAATCTAAAATACGTATTCCCCAGCAGCGGCACCAAAATTTGATACGCTCAAATTACACCTCCTTAAAGAAGCATAAGCGATCATTATCAAGTAAACAACTCAACTTGTAGGTTGTGGTCGATCCCACGAGGGATATGGTTCAGACTTAAACTTAACTTACAATTATCTTTGTTTAGTCAAACTATTTCAGAGAAAAGTAAACAGGGGGATGTTGTAAACAAGTAACAGATTGTTGATTTGACTGATTCAGTAACCAGTAAACAAAATTCAGAATTTGCATTATCAATATAATATAAAAACTAGGGTATTTGTGTTCCCCACAAGCTCTTAACGCAGAAATCCTAATAATAGTAATCATATCCTAGTGTTTAAAATGCAAGGCCGATAAGTTATGTATCTCTATGTGATTGGTAATCTTAGTAGGAACTTTCACTCGCGACTTGGTAAATCTATGAGTGTGTGCTTTACTAACCCTTACCTTCACCCCAGATTAGTCATCGTGTCAACTTAGTTGGGTATTCACCTACACATCAATTGATTAACATCAGACTATTAGATAGTAGCAAATCCTTGACTAAATATTTGTTGTTTAATCCTTTTAACATTCATTACCCCCTTGGTACGGCAAGTAGGAACGAGGCGAGTTCTAAAGTTGTACACAGCTAGAAAGACTTCTAAACAAAAATATTAACAATACATGCATAAACACTATTCAAGAATTACTTAGTTATTATTCATACATTATTAATTGTTCATGGTTCCCACAACCCTAGTTGTGGATTTAGCTACTCATGCTTGAGAGTTCACAATTCATAATTAGGTTAAAAGAAATCATGAACTTACAATTAGAATAGATGAAAACCAAAATCTTGAATTGAAATTCAAAGTGCAATTGCACAAACCAACTTCCAAAAATTAAATTGCTTAGAGTTTGCAAAATAATTCCAAAAGACAAAAAACAAAAGTCTACAATAATGTCTTACTCTCAAAAACGGTAAATACAACTCATATTTATAGAGTTTCAAATCATAAACCAACTAGGAAACTAAAATAAAGAAAACTAAGTCGGATGTGGTATTTACTGATGACCTGACCTATGGATCGTGGGTTGACCTACGGTATGTGGGTCACCTCTGTGGTTCAGGATTTAGAACCTCAAACTCTCTGATCTCATCGATGGATGTGCAGGACGGGTCGTCACTCAACCTACAATCTATCATTGGCTTCAGTGGTTCCACACTTTGTTAGACTTCCCTAAACTTCACCTACACTGCACCATTTACGGGCCGTCGTTGGACCAATGTTACGTCGTTGGCCTCGTCAGTAGTTGTTGTTGCTCTTTTCAATCGATATTCAGTCAAATGCTACCGAACCAATTTTCTGAAAAGATTACATAAAAACATTATATCTAATAACAAAATAGCTCAAGACACGCACAAACTCTAAGTGAAATGGATAAAAAATATCAAAAGCTTACGGTATATCAAGGACGTAAGCCGTACACTACATAAAACATCCAGAAACTAAAAGACATAAGAAATCAAAATAGAGGTGACATGGTCCTCCAGAGTATGAGGACACACCAAGTCTTCAAATCTCTAAGGTGATCAACTAGCCACTAATGGAGGGAGAGGAGTCTTCAAACCCTAAATTAGTGAAACAATGGAGGTACAAGTATGCATTAGTACATGGAATGTACTAAGTATGAGGGATATGCATAAAACACTAAATATGATCATCAGTGGACATAATCAAAAACATGATGTCCATGACCAAGCTAAACATAGTAAAAGCTTTTAAAGAAATATAATTAACTTGAATATGGTCGATGCGTCTTAAAATCATAAGTAAAGCTTCATAAAAACCTTTTAAAGTAACTTAGTTCATTTTGTGGGATATTAAATTTAACCAACAATAGACCATGCGAACTATATATGAATATGTAACTCCCACATAAAGAAGAGCAACCTACTTACCAAGGTAGAACTCCCTATCATATCATATGTTTTATGTGGATCCACATTATTTTCCATTCAAGGCAATTCTATGGGGGAACATAATTTCGAACAAGAGGTTTCTACTAGAGACTACCCTATTTGAGCCTCCACCTCAAAATTCTCTCCGTGCTAAGTTAAATCACAATGTAATAGTCATTTCCATAACCATATCATCAATCATGGAAAATCACAATTAAGATACCAATCCAAGATTAAAATATCATAGAGTAGCTCATTAAATCTTGAATCAAGCATATGTAAAAAAATATTTCACCAAATCATGATTTCCCTCATATGTGAGAAAACCTTTCACAATTTCATTGATGCTCATCTCAAAGCAACCTAGATCATAAAAACTTTTCTTTTCATAAATTATGCATAAGTTCATAAAAACATCATTTATAGATTCATAGTTTCTCTACAAATTCACGTAAATTAGGGTTCATAGTTAAAATCATGGTCAATACATAGGTTCATAGGGACTTAATTGGAAATCATGTAATTAAGTCAAAACAACCATAATATGATCAAAATCAAACAATTGAATCCATACAAATAGAACCCATGAGGAATCGAATGAAAACCTAATCAAGTTAAGGAAATTGATTTGGAGAATTTGAGAAATCCTTGGGACTCAATGGATGAATGGAACTAATTAATGAACTCCCTACATACCTTGATATTGAAGCCCAAAAAAATTGATGAATAAATAATACTTGAACTTAAAGAACCATAGAATCCTTTGAGAGCCTTGTAGAGAAAACTTTCAGAGGAAATTTGGAGATTTTAGGGGAATGAAAGAGAATGGGCAGATTTTAGGAGTAAGATCAAGTATAGGGTCTTATTTATAGGCAAAATTTTGTAGTATAGGTATTATGTGAATTGTAAAATACCTAAATACCCTTTACAATATAATTATCGGTAGACCCTATGGTTGCGACCTACAGACTGTAGAAATTCATATAGATTGTACTGGTCAACCATAGGTTGAGTGACTGGGGACTAAATCTTGAGAAAATCCTATGACTTGTTTCTATGTTTCATCAAACTTCCTATGGTCTGTAGACCTCATCCATAGACCTCAACTTTGAACTTGAAATTTCACCAAGTATGGGACTCTTCTACGGGTCCTTTCTACAGTCTGTAGTCCATTCGACAGACCTTCCTGGTCAACCGTAGAATGATTTACTAGGATAGATTTCCAATTTTACTTTTCCCACTTTCTATGAGATTGGTTGATCACCCGTAGAACATTCTACGAATCGTAGATTAGTCTCGTGGACTTGAACCAGTAGCCAATATTTTGGCCTTCTTTCCCTTTTTTCCAAATTCTGAGATGTTACATGCATATCACATTTTTTATTATGTCCTTTTATTATCGTTCTTCATGTTTTCATGCATATCCCTTATACTTAGAATATTTCATGTACTAATACATACTTGTGCCTAGATTGTTTCACTAATGTAGGGTCTGATGATCTTCCTCCTCTAGCTCATGACTAGTGGATTACTTTGTAGATTCGAAGATTTGGTGAGTCCTCATACTCTGAGGACCATGTCACCTTTATTGCTTTCATATGTATTTACTTTTTAGAATTTTAATGTGGTGTACGGGTTGCGTCTCGATCACTTCTTTTGATGTGATAGATGGCTTGTCAAGACAATAATTATATTTTCGCTTGTATGTCAAACTCTTTCATTATATGAGAATTTATACTTTTCTCTATTATATTGTGTATATGTATGTCCAGTGGCTTGTGTAGGGCCTCACGAGGTCTTATACACCATGTCACGCATAGGGTGTACTTTGGGTCCTGATATAGACTTAATGAAAGTTCAGACTTGAACTTGGGTTCTACGAGTTAGGTCATCAGACCGTAGAAAGGTCTCATGGAAAGTAAGAAGAATTTGGGTTTCTGAAGTTTGTTCTATGGTTGACTAGTATGGGCCGAAGAAATTTCTACAAATTATAGGTCCAAACTGTATAAGCCATATGGAAATTATTTTGAAGGGTATTTGGGTCTTTTTCTATGCACTTACTAGCTATACTATGTCATTTTGACCCTAATTTGAGTCCTATAACCATTCTATTCTTAAGTCTACCCAAACCTTCTCATTTTTTCAAATTCTCAAATCCCATCCAAGTTCATCCGTTTCAAATCCTCTCAAGCTTCAAGGGATAAATCTAAGGTTCAAGATTCAAATCTCATTTTTCCTCCATTTGTTTTGGGCTTAGATCATCAAGGTGTGCGGGAATTTATCAATGGGTTTCATTGACCCATTGAGTCCCAAAAGATCACAATTCTCCACATTTAATTTCATCAAAATTTGTTAGGGTTTCATCCAATTCTCCATGGGTCTTCATTGTTTATGAAAATTATTTGATTTTAGTCTTACTATGATTTATTTGATTCAATTACATGTTTTTTTAATTGATTTCATTTTACTTTGAATTTATGGATATATGTAAATTTGAAAAAAAATTATAGAAGATGTTTTATGAAGGTTTATGCATGATTTATGAAAAGATTTTTTATTATCTAAAGGTTGCTTTTGTGATAACCATCAATGAAATTGTGAAAGGTTTTCTCACATATAAAAGAATCATGGATGGTGAAAGGTCTTCTCACACATGCATGATCTATGATTTAAGGAGCTACTCTATGATCTTTTAAGCTTAGATTAGTAATTAATTATGATTTTCCATTATGATGTTAATTTTATGACAATTCAATTGGGATTTAAATTAGCACCGAGAGAACATTGAGATGGAGTCTCAAATAGAGTAGTCTATAGTAGTAACCTCTAGTTCAAAACTACATGCCCCGTAAGATTGTCTTAAATGACCTAGCTAGTGGATCCACAAATAGAATATGATATGATACATTGTTCTACCTTGACTAGTAGATTTTTCCTTCTCGATGTAGGAGTTACATCAGATTCCATATTATGGCTCGTATGTCTGTTGTTGGTTAAAGCTAATATACCACAAAATAAATAAAGGCTCTTTAAAGGTTTTATGAAGCTTTGATCACGATTTTCAGATGCATTGACCATGTTCATGATTTATGATTCCTTTTTTAAAATGTTTTACTATGTTTTAGCTTGGTCATGCATTTCATGTTTTCTTGTATGTCCTTTTTTTTCATGTTTTCACATTCTATGCATATCCTTCATATTTAGTACATTCCATGTACTAATACATACTTGTGCCTACACTATTTCATAATGTAGGATCTGACGTTTCTCTTCCCACTCATGGCTAGTTACTTGATCGATCATTAAAGATTTGGTGTGTCCTCTTATTCTGAAGACCATTTCACATTTACTATATATCTCTTATGTCTTTAGTTTTCAGATTTTGTACATGGTGTACATGTTACGTCCTGACCACTTTCTTGATGTATTAGATTGGCTTATCAAGACTGTGAGTAGACCTCAACTTTTATGTCGAACTTTTTTATGATATGAGACTTTATTCTTTAATTCCTGCATTTTCTATTATATTGTATTGTATGTATGTCAAGTGGCTTGTTTAGGGCCTCTTAGGGTAATATATGTCACTTCATGGCTAGGGTGTACTTTGGGTCATAACAAACTTGGTATTTAGAGTACAAGGTTTTAGAAAAAGGCCCTAGGATGCCTAACAAGCCACATTGAATAGAGTATTGTTCATGAGTTTAAAGCGCTCCACATTTATGAATAGAAGAATACAAAGTATTTAATAAACTTCACTTCTTTCAATACTCTAAAGTCATGTCAAAGATCTCTATATAGATACTTTTCCTAAATCATGTCTGATTCTTTACAAGATATGGCACCTCGAAGAGCCTATATGAGAAGGAATGCGGGTGAGAATATGGAGCTCGATGTTCCTCAAGTTCTGATTAATCCTTTGGTTGAGCAAGTGACTCCTGCCAAATTTTGCACCGCTTTCCAAGTGTTGGCTCAAGCTATGGCGGCCCAAGTTAATAGAGAAGTTGTTTCTCCCATGAACCCAAATGTGGGTATGGTTGTGATAAGGATAAAGGACTTCACTAGGATGAATCCTCCGTAGTTCCATGGTTCCAAGGTTGATGAGGATCCTCAAGAGTTCATTGATGAGGTGCATAAGATAGTTGGAATTATGAGACTGACTATGGTAGAGAAGGCGTAGCTGGCCACTTATCAACTTAATGGTGTAGCTAAAGTTGGGTTCAACCAATGGAAGGAAGAGAGTAAGGTTGATGCGGGTCCTATTGATTAGAAGAAATTCAAAGGAGTTTTTCTTGACCATTTCTTTCCTCCTGAGATGAGGGAGGAAAAAGTTCTTAGGTTCATTAACCTCCAACAAAGGAATATGAGTGTGAAGGAGTATGCTTTGAAGTTCACTAAATTGGCTAACTATACTCCAGCTATGGTTGTCGACTCGAGTGGAAAGAATGAGTAAGTTTGGGTCGGGTGTGTCTGAAATTGTGGTCAAAGAGTGTTGTTACCACCATGTTGATTAAGGAGATGGATATCTCCCATTTCATGATACATTCCCAACAAATTAAAGAGGAAAATCTCAAGGAAAGGGCAAGAGATTCCAAGATGGAAAGGACCGATTATGGTGACGTTTCTCATTCTAGGTCTGGTGGACAAAGTTGTTCTAGATTCCAGCATATGTTTTCCAATCAAGGATCTTCAAATTCTCTCAATCCTAAGTTCAACAAAGATAGGGTATCTAACCTGATGCCCTAAGGAAGTGGTGGAAATGGATCTTCTATTCCCGCTTGCCAAAGGTGTGGTATGAGTCACTCAAGAAAATGATTGACTTGTATGTATGGTTACATTGATTGTAGAATGAGTGGTCGCAAGGTGAAGGCCTGTCCATTACAATCTAGCAATGGAAAGAAGGGTAGGAAAGCTCAGCCTAGTGGTTCCAGTTTGGGTGCTCTGAGGCAAAACAAATTTTATGGTCTTCAGACTCGACAGGATCATGAGGGTTCCCCCGATATTGTGACCTATATGTTAAAAGTCTTTCATCTTGATGTATGTGTTTTGCTTGGTCTGGTTGCTCCCTTGTCATTTTTTACTTTTTATGTTGCCATGATATTTGATGTTGGTCCTAAAATCTTTTCTAATTCCTTTCATGTCTCTACTCCCGTTGGTGACTTATTGTTGCTAAAAGAGTTCAGAAAAATTATCCTAATTTTGTTTGTCATAGAGTCACTCATGTTTATCTTGTAGAGCTTGATATGTTAGATTTTGATGTTATTTTAGGGATAGATTGGCTTTATGCATGTTATGCTTCCATAGATTGTACAACCCGATTGGTCATATTCAAGGTTCTAAATGAACATACCACGTCATGGGAAGAGGAAAATTATGTTGTTAAGGGTCAATTTATATCTTGCCTAAAGTCTAGGAAAAATAATTTCTAAGGGTCGACTTTATCATCTAGTTTAGGTTAGGGATACAGATTTTAAGACCCCTACTCTTGAGCCAGTTCCAATTGTAAATGAGTTTCCATAAGTGTTTCTCAATGATCTTCCTAATATTCCTCCCGAAAGGAAAATAGACTTTGGTATTGACCTTCTTTCAGTTATACAGCATCTATGTTCTTCCATATCGCATGACCCCGGCAGAACTTAAGGAATTAAAAGACCAATTGAAGGGCTTATTGGATAAGAGATTTATTAGACCGAGTATATCACCCTGGGGTGCTCCGGTGTTGTTTGTTTGAAAGAATGATGGTTCCCTCCAAATGTGTATTGACTATCGGTAATTGAATAAGGTCACAATAAATAATAAGTATTCTATTCCAAGTATAGATGAATAATTTGATCAACTCCAAGGAGCAAGTTACTTATGTATGATTGATCTTCGCTCAGTTCGCCCCCCTATGTGGTTGGCCTTCTATCACCAATTGATGGTGAAGGAGAGTGACATTTCAAAGATGGCTTATCAAACTCGGTATGGCCATTATGAGTTCTTGGTGATTTCTTTTGGTTTGACTAATTCCCCGCTAACATTTATGGATTCGATGATAGGGTCTTCAATAAATATCTTGACATGTTTTTGATTTTGTTTATAGAGATATTTTGATTTACTCTCAAAGTGAGGATGAGCATGTTGAGCATTTGAGGATTGTGTTGTAAATTCTCAAGGATCGGGAATTGTATGCTAAGTTTAGAAAGTGTAAGTTTTGGTTGAGGTTTGTTTCTTTCCTTGGTCATGTTGTCTCTGGGTAAGGTATTCAAGTCGATACTGAGAAAACTGAGGTTGTCATGAATTGGCCTAGACCTTTATCTTCTTCAGATATATAGAGTTTCTTGGATTTGGCCGGTTACTATAGAAGGTTTGTAGACGAATTTATATCTATTGCTTCACCTTTGATTACATTTACTCAACTGAAATTAATACGGTCGAAAGCTTGTGAGAAGAGTTTCCAAGAGTTGAATGATTGACTCACTTTAGCCCTTATAATAGCATTACCAAAAGGACTGGATGGTTTTGTGGTTTATTATGATGCTTCATGGATTAGTCTTGGTTGTGTTTTGATGCAATATGGGAAATTCATTGCTTATGCTATAAGGAAATTTAAGGTACATGAAAAGAATTATCCTAGTCATAATTTGGAGTTAGTAGCGGTAGTGTTTGCCCTAAATATTTGGAGCCATTACTTCTATGGTGTTCATGAGGATATGTTTATCGACTTAATGAATTTTAAATATGTGATCACTTAAAAGGATTTGAATCTTCGCCAAAGGAGATTGATTGAGTTATTGAAATATTACGACATGAGTGTCCTATCTCATCCCAGTAAGGTGAATGCAATGGCGGATGTTCTTAGTCAACTATCAATGGGAATTTTTTCTTATGTTGAGGATGACAAGAGATAGTTAGTCTGCGATGTTCATAGATTGTCCCGATTGAGTGTTCTCTTGGTTGATTTCTAGAGAAGGTGGTGTTATTGTTCACAATGGTACAAAATTATTTTTTGTATTGGATGCGAAAGCTAAGAAAGATGTTGATCTAGTATTAGTTTACTTGAAGAAGTCAGTTTTTGAAAAGGACATTAAGGATTTCTCCCAAGTGGGAGATGGTGTCCTTCGATATCAAGGTCGATTATCTGTTCCAAATGTTGATGAGTTGAGGAAACAAATTTTGACATAACCTCATAGTTCTCAGTATTCTATTCACTAGGGAGCCACCAATATGTACCGTGATTTGCAGGAAGCCTATTAGTGGAATGAAATGAAGAGGGATATTACAGAATTTGTTGTTGAATGTCTGAATTGTCAACAAGTGAAAATTGAGCATCTGAAATTGGGTGGCTTGGCTCAAAACATTATTATCCCTACATGGAAGTGAGAAGATTTGAATATGGACTTCATTACATGTTTATCTCACACTCATCAATAATTTAAATCAATTTGGTTTATTCTGGAACGAATGAAGAAATCAGCTCATTTTCTTCCTGTTAAGACCTCATTTTTGGACAAAGAGTACGCCAAGCTATATATTCGGTAAATGGTAAGGTTACATGGAGTTCCCTTATCTATTATCTCCAATCATGGCATTCAGTTTACATTTCAGTTTTGGAAGTTGTTTCTAAAAGGTCTTGGTACTCAAGTGAATCTTAGCACGACTTTCCATCCTCAAACCGATGGAAAGTCTAGCGTACCATTCATACTTTAGAAGATATTTTAAGAGCTTTTGTGATTGATTTCAAGGGTAATTGGGATGTCATTTCCCTTTGATTGAGATTGCTTATAATAATAGTTATCATTCTAGCATTAGAATGGCACCGTTTGAGGCTCTTTATGGTAGGCGGGGTAGGTCTCCTATAGGTTGGTTTGAAGTTGGTGAGGTTGTTTTGATAGGACTCTAGTTGGTGCATGAGGCTATGGAAAAGGTTTGACTTATTCGCGAAAGGTTGAAAATGGCTCAAAGTGGACAAAAGTCTTATGCCGATGTTAGAAGAAGAAAGCTTGAGTTCGATCTTAATGGTTGGTATGTTTGAAAATTTCACCTATGAATTGTGTAACAAGATGTGGAAAGAAAAGAATGATTAGTCCCTGTTATGTGCGCCCATATCAGATTTTGAGGAGTATTGGTAAAGTTACTTATGAGCTAGAATTGCCTAATAACTTAGCATCGATACATTTGGTATTCCATTGTCGCTTTATTGAAGAAGTGTTTTAGAGATCCAACATCTATTGTACCTTTGTAAGGTTTGGAAATTAAAGAAAATCTTTCTTGTGAAGAGGTTCTGGTCGAGATTTTATACCGACAAAATTAGAAGTTGAGAAACAAAGAAGATGTTTTCATAAAGGTTCTTTGGAGGAATCAATTAGTTGAGGGTGCTACTTGGGAGGCTAAAGTTGATATGATGTCCTGGTATCCTCATATCTTTCCCTCCGCTCCTACTCTAGCTTGAGGTATTAGCTCCTCATGGTTCATTCTTTTGGTTTCATGCATTTTAGTCATTCACATGTTTCCATATGCATGCATGTTAATGTAAAAAACTTGTTTTTGATGGTATTATTTAGATTGGAGTGCTTCTCCATGTTTATGTGCATTATGGTGAAATTTGCATTCATGTTAGGTTATTAGTTTCTCTCCTACTCTATTCATGCTATCTTGAGTCCTATTCAAGGATGAATGTTCCCATGGGGAAGATATTGTAAAACTTCAAAAATTTGGAAGTTTAAAGGAAAGGAAAGGAAAAGTTCAGATTTTGGCATGAGGCAGTGACTACAAGTCCTACTTTTGGACCGTAGGAAGTCCTATGGGTCGTAGAAGGGAACTCGTAGGGTGATGTGTCGTGAACTTATAGCACATTAAATGCTCAAAACAAAGGATTATTTCAAGGAACCAAGTAAGTTTTTGTAGATATGATGTTTCTTTTGTTAAATGTTCTAGGAATTGAGTTTCCCCCCTTCCATTCTAAAACGGGCTTATTTGGAAATTGAAACTTTACTACCCGAGTTCTACAATCAATGGAAGCAAAACAAGAATGCAACCAATCCATCCCCAATATGACATCAAAGTCCAACATAACTAGTTCTACCAAATCAACCAAAGTGACTCTATTAGACAACGAAATAGGACAGTCCTTATAAACCCTTCTAGCAACAATCGAGTCACCTATAGGGGTAGAAACCAGAAAAGGTTCCTCTAACTTTATGGGGAGTACATCAAATTTCATAGCCACTAATGGGGTAACAAATGATAAAGTGGCACCGAGGTCTAACAATGCATAAACATTAATGGAAAATACTTGTAACATACCGGTGACAACGTCTGGATACCCCTCTTGATCACTTCTAGATTGGAGAGCACAGAAGCGATTCTTCTTGGGATCATCGGAATTTGAGCCACTAGGAGGGACTTGCTTGCCCTCTCTCCCTTGAACCTGTAGCATAGGACAATCCCTCTTCATGTGGCCACTCTTACCACAACTAAAACACCCATCCGTGCCAACAAGGTATTTGCCATCATGCCTCTTTCCACATTTCACACAAGTACGTCTATCAACATAAGAACCACCTCCACTACCACCTGTGGCTTTAGATTGGGCACCCTCTCTTTGTTGACCTTAGGAGTGCTAGAATTACCTTGATTAGAAAACCTCTTCTTAAACCTTGGTTTACCTTGAACCTCAAATCTACCTTTTGAAGAATTACCTTCATCAACTCTTGCCCTCTTCACTTCTCCACCCACTTGTTTGAGCTTTTGTTCCTCAATTTGTTCGGCATGAACCATAAGACGTGAGATGTTCATGGTTGGAATAAGCATCGCCGACCTACATTCATTCACCACAAGATCGTATATCCCAATAACAAATTTGTTCATTTTCGCCCTAGAGTCCGCCACCAAGGTTGGGGTATATTTATACAATTGTGTGAACTTGAGGCTATATTCCTACACACTCATACCCCCTTGGCGGAGGTTTATGAATTCTTGAATCTTTCTCTACCTTAACTCTAGGGGGAAAACCTATCAAGGAACGTCATCTTGAATTTCCCCAATCAACTGGGCCCGCTCTAATGGACCTCTCTTCTCTCCATTGCTCATGTCACACTTGAGCCACGTCATTTAGTTGGTAGGCAGCTAGTTTCGCCTTCTCTCTTGGAGACACTCCCATATCTTCAAGCACCTTAAACACCTCTTTAATAAACCCTTGTGGGTCTTCATCTACTTTGGAACCATAGAATGTAGGGGGATTCATTCTTATGAAATCCCTTATCCTTGAAGCGGTAGTACTTGCATTGGGGTTCACAGGGACCCTAGCATCTCTAGTGACTTGAGCCGTTAGAGCATGATTTAAGGTTTGGAGAGCCGTCCATATCTCCACATTGGTCATGGCCCTCTTTTCCTCATCAGGAACTTGAGGAACTTGAGCCCCTTGTGGACCTTGGGGAGGAACTCCCTCATCATTAACAATATCCTCGTCCACTCTTCTTGAGGCCGCTCTTCCTATATTCATAATCCTATACGTACAAGAAAAGGGTTAGGAAAAAAGACTTCAGGCAGTAAAAACTCTAAGGCACGACCAATGAGTAATCAAAGAAGTGAAAAGTTCTTAAGCATCGTATAACCTCTCATTCATAAATGTGGCATGCTTCACACTTACGAACAAGACTCTACTAGACGTGGTTCATGAGACATCATCCTAGAATCATTGTATAACCTTATGCTTTGATACCATGTTTGTTACGACCCGAGATACCCCCTAGAAGTAACACTGTGTAATTGACCCCGAAGGGGTCGCATACCATCCCTTAGCATTCATCATCACATAAAGACATAGAAAAATATGGAAAAATTAAAAACTTTTACAATAGAAGTCAACTTCTTTCATATAAGGAAAATAGGAACTAGACTTGTCTCAATTACCATCTAGAACATAAGAGTACAAATAGGGTCGAATCCCTTTACATCAATAAAGTCCCCAACAATGGGAAATACAATATAGTCTAGAACATAGGAAGTAAACTAGAAATTAGAATCAATAGCAACTTGTCCTCGAACTTGAGGACTCACCAAGCCTAGGGAATAGTCGACCCAAGCTTCACTTGAAGAAGTAGTAGTAGTATCAATGACCAGAACCTACACTCATAGTAAAGTAGAAAATATGGGTTAGCACAATGAATTGTACTAAGTATGGATACCATACACAAAAAAACCTTAAAACATACATAAAAGGGACATCTAGTTGAAGTCATGCCTTTGCCAAGTTTGAAAACCAATATGCACATTTATGAAGATACATAATTCAATTCAACATATGAGAAAAAAGGCACACTAGTGCAATGCAAAGGTAAGATCCCATAACCCTACCAAATGCTAAGTATCACATTTGGGTCACCCACAACATACATATCTTACCATAGTCATAGCCAACATACATAAGAGTGAAGACATTCATATTCATGACATTCATACATACTTTTTCATACATAGTTCATAAGTCATCATACCATCATAACATAAGAGAACCTTACCCTAACTCCTCTTAGAGCCTACTCATACAATGCATAAGTGAAGTCACATACCCCCACTCACACCAAGTAACACCCCTTAAGAGGTCATAGTTAAAGTCCATGTCCTTACCATAGTTCACATTCATATTAGTTTAGGGAAAGATTGCATTAACCGACATAGACCATGTGAGCTACATGGAATCCGGTGTTCTACCCCCACACCGAAAAGAGGTGTTCTACTTGCCTAAGGTAAAACGTACATTCTAGCTATATAGGTGGATCCACTAGCTAAGACCTATGTGGGCACATAGTTATGGGACAAGGAGATTGCTACTCAGACTTGCTAAACGTAGAAGGTTTCCATCTCATGAGATATCCTATATTGGGAGGCCGAACTTGCTAAACGTAAAAGCCCACATCTCACTTTCATATCCTCTCTGTGCTATGCATTATTCCCTTTAAAAGTCACCATTAGCCTTTACTTAGGTTCATAGTCATAAGAGAGTGTATTAGACACTCATGCCAACGTATCATCATAATAGCTCATAGGTTCCTTAAGTGAGAATTCTCCTTTCACTTTAGAAACACTAGCATGTGAGTAACCTTTCACATTGTAGTCGGATTGGGATCATGGGAATGTCCTTCCAATCAACCCAACAATTCATTATAAGCATACATACATACTTTATACATAATCAAGTGCATAGGGAATAGGGAATAAGGATCTTACATCAATACCACAACATTATATATAGGATCATTACCATCCAAGTAAATCACATACTCATTTAGAATCAACATCAACATATACAAACCCTAGCCAATTTCCCTTCAAGGACATGAACCAATATTAACCCTAACTTCTTACCATCAATTCCACAACAATCTAATCATAAACCATCATAATTAGTCATAATAAATCATAATTGAACCATAGAAATCGTTTTGGAAGAAAACCCATGTTTAGAGTAAAACCCTAGATTTTGGAAGTCTTAGAAAACACACTTTGAAGGGACTTCTTGGGGGATACTACCCAAGATGAAGAGCATCCATACCTTAGGTTGAATCCCTCACGAATTTGGAGAAGAAAGACTTGTTCTTGAATCCCCTAGCTTGAGTTTCTTCTTTGTTCTTCAATGGAGTTAGAGAGAGAAAATTTTGATATTCTTGGGTTTCTTCTTTTATTAAGTGGGAGTAACTATATTTGAAGGAATTTGATCTTAAAAAGTATAAATACTTGTTAGGAAAAGAGTGGGAAAGTGTTGGTTCAAGTTTTGGAAAGATTACTTAAAGACCCATACTTAAGACTTGAAAATTATGGACTTCATGTTGGAGCTCGCCCATTGGACCCTCTTGGCTCGCCAAGGGAACTAGGCGACTCACCAAGTGAACCCTTGGCTCGCCCAAATTTTCAGTGAGCTCCAAAAATGGGCAGCTCACTAGGCGAAGGGAGGGGTCTGTTGGGCGGATCGCCAACCCATTGGGTGACCCATGACCTAGCTCACCCATTTCTCCAACACTTAGGCTAAGAAGGACAGCCCACTCGGTGACCCAAGTTCCCTTTGGCACATCGCCAAAGCACTTGGGCGACCATGTTGCCCATCGCCAACCTATCCAAAGAGAGAACAAGTTCTCCTTCACTCATCCTAGATAGTTTAGGTCCCCAACTTCACCCTAGATGTTTACCTCCCTTATTTTAGCTTTAGTTTGGTCTATAAAATCTCCTTAAGTTACATAAACACACACATTATCTCTAATTCAACCTAGACATCAACTTTAAGTCATGCCATTCCACACGATGAGGCTCTAGTCTAGCCTATTGATTTTCTGGGTTGTTACACTAAAGGATTTGCTAGACAAGGGTTTTATTCAACCAAGCATCCCTCCATGGGGTGCTCCGGTATTGTTTGTTATGAATAAGGATGGAACTCTTAGAATATGTATTGATTTTCGGCAATTGAACAAGGTGACCATTAAGAACAAGTATCCACTCCCTAGAATTGATGACTTATTTGACCAACTTCAAGGGGCTAGCTACTTTTCCAAGATTGACCTACGTTCGGGCTATCACCAATTGAGGGTGAGAGGAGTTGATATTCCCAAGATGGCTTTCTGAACTAGGTATGGGCACTACGAATTCCTTGTGATGTCATTTGGCCTAACAAATCCCCCGGAGGCATTTATGGACCGTATGAATAGGGTTTTCCATAAATATCTTGACATGTTTGTGATAGTGTTCATAGATGACATTTTGATATATTCAAGGAGTGAAATTGAGCATATGGACCATTTGAGGATAGTATTGCAAGTCCTAAAAGATCAACAACTTTTTGCAAAGGTTAGCAAGTGCGAGTTTTGGTTAAGGTCTGTAGCGTTCCTTGGTCACATTATGTTGAGCAAGGGTATAGAGGTAGATCCAAAGAAGATGGACTCGGTCAAGAGTTGGCCTAGAACTCTATCACCAATCGATATTAGAAGTTTTTTGGGTGTGGTCGGCTACTATAGGAGGTTTGTTGAGGGATTTTCCTCTATTGCTTCTCCTTTGACGGCCTTAACTCAAAAGAAGGCTAAATTTGTGTGGTCGGAAGCTTGTGATAAAAGCTTCCAAGAATTGAAAGATAGACTTACCTCTGCTCCGGTGTTGACCTTTCCAGAGGGTACCGATGGTTTTGTTGTATATTGTGACGCCTCTAGAGTGGGTTTGGGATGTGTCCTTATGCAACATGGGAAAGTAATTGCCTATGCTTCAAGGCAACTCAAGATCCATGAAAAGAATTATCCAACTCATGATCTCGAATTAGCGGTGGCAGTATTTGCTTTGAAAATATGGAGACATTATCTATATGGGGTGCATGTTAATGTGTTCACCAATCACAAGAGTCTTCAATATATGTTTAGCCAAAAATACTTGAATATCCGACAAAGAAGGTCGTTAGAACTTTTGAAGGAATATGACACGAGTGTCATTTACCACCCCAGAAAAGCCAATGTAGTTGCGGATTCCCTAAGTCAATTATCCATGGGTAGTGTGGCCCATGTAGAAGATGAGAAGAATGTGTTAATTCGTGATGTACATTGGTTTTCCCGGTTAGGTGTCCAACTAGTGGATTCCACCAAGGGTGGTGTCATGGCTTATAATGGTTCTGAATCATCCTTTGTAAAGGACGTGAAGTTCAAACAAGACCTTGATCACATGTTAGTGGATTTGAAAGAATCGATACTCAACAAGTTTGTTAAAGCTTTCTCCCAAGGGGGAGATAGGGTGCTTAGGTACCAAGGTTGATTATGTGTTCCGGATGTTGATGGCTTGAGAGACCGAATACTAGAAGAAGCTCATGGTTCACGATATTCTATTCATCCAGGAGCCACCAAGATGTATTGTGACCTACGGGAAGTCTATTTGTGGAATGGTATGAAGAAGGATATAGCAGGTTTTGTAGCCAAGTGTCCGAATTGTCAACAAGTTAAAGCCGAACACCTAAGACCGGGAGGCTTGTCCCAAGATATAAATATTCCCACTTGGAAGTGGGAGGATGTGAATATGGATTTTGTTGTGGGATTGCCTCGTACCCGAAGGCAACATGATTCTATTTGGGTCATTATGGAGAGAATGACAAAGTCCCCCCACTTTATTCCCATCAAGGTTTCCTTTTCGGTAGAAGACTATGCCAAATTGTACATCAAGGAGATAGTGAAGTTACATGGGGTTCCTCTATCTATTATTTCAGATTGGGGTACTCAATTTACTTCACACTTTTTGAAGGCATTCCAAAAAGGGCTTGGTACTAAGGTTAAGCTTAGCACGGCTTTTCATCCTCAAACCGATGGTCAAGTGGAACGTACCATCCAAACCTTAGAATATATGTTGAGGGCATGTGTTATAGATGTCAAGGGTAATTGGGACGACCATCTACCGTTAATAGAGTTTACCTACAATAATAGTTACCAATCAAGTATTGACATGGCTCCTTTTGAAGCATTGTATGGTAGGAGGTGTAGATCTCCAGTTTGTTGGTTTGAAGTAGGTGAAATTGCTCTAATTGGTACCGAACTAGTTTATGAGGCCATTAAAAAGGTCCGACTCATTAGAGAGAGGTTGAGGACAGCCCAAAGTTGGCAAAAGGCTTATGCCGATGTTAGAAGGAGGGATCTAGAATTTGAAGTCCATGATTGGGTCTATTTGAAAATCTCACCTATGAAAGGTGTGATGAGGTTTGACAAGAAAGGGAAACTTAGTCCCCGGTATGTGGGCCCTTATAAAATTTTGAAGTGTATTGGGAAAGTTGCCTATGAGTTAGACTTGCCCAATGAATTGGCTCCGGTTCACCCGGTATTTCATGTTTCTATGATCAAAAGGTGTATTGGGGATCCGATATCCATTATTCCTCTAGAAATGTTAGGTGTTGATGAGAGCCTTTCCTGTGAAGAAGTTCCGATAGAGATCTTGGACCGGCAAGTCAAAAAGTTGAGTAATAAGGAAGTAGCTTTCGTTAAGGTGTTATGGAGAAATCATCTAGTTGAGGGTGCTACTTGGGAGGCCGAGGCCGACATGAAGTCCCGATATCCTCATCTTTTTACTTCTACTCCTATTCAAGCTTGAGGTAGGTAGTTTTTCTTGGATTCCTAGTTTTGGGAGTCATGTATGATATATGAGCTTTTTCATGATTTCCTTATGTTATGCATGTTCTTGATGAAATTCATGTTTAGTGATAAAATGAGTTTTCATGATTTATGTGTTTCCTCATGTTGTTGTGCATTCTAGTATGATGTTGCATAATTTAATTGATGAGGTGATTGATGAACATGCTATATTATGTTTTTATGAGATGGTATATTGGATCCATGATGTTGTGTTGAGTATGATTTTGATGGAGAAGGTATTTTCTCTTATGAACATGAGAAATGTTAAATTTCATGCATTTTGGGTTGGTAGATGTAGTTCCTACTTCCTTATGGTGCATTGATTATGTTTGAAATGGAGTTGATGTTTCCTCCTTTGAATAGTGCACATTGTGAATAGTATATCTTTGAGTTGTGCATTATTTTGATGTTTCATGCATGATGGGCTGCTAGTATTGAATATTTAATCTCCTTAGGTGCCTAAATCATCATTCGAGGACGAACGTTCCCAAGGGAGAGACAATGTAACAACCGGTGAAACTAGTAAGACTAAACTAGAGCCTAACGTAAAACTAGTAACCTATTTGGGTTTAATGTAATGATTATAGTTGTAAAATAACCTCCGCTAATTAGTATAAGTGTTTTTGGACTTAAACGTTAAGGGAAGACCCCCAATGACTCACTGTGGGTCCTCGAGGAGGACCCAAGAGAAGACCCAAAAAGTGGTCAAAAAATAGCAAGGACCTACGGATGGACACCCACGAACCGTGGGTGGACCCACCCCCCGTAGGTGGGGGTCGTGGGTCGAGGCTGGACCTCCCCATTTCCTCCAAAACTCTATGTCCCATTTACGAGTGTGCAGAACGGAGCGTGAACCCACCCACGGTCCGTGGGTGGGGATTTCATGAGTCACCACAGTTTTAGGTCTTTAGTTTTTAAGTAGGGGTTTAGGGAAGGGGATTAGGATTAATTAAATAACTAAGTAAGGTAATTTAATATTAATTAAGACACCTTTAAATACTTAATAATATCCCTAAACTAAACAAACTAACTCATTCTCACAACACCCAAATCAAATTCCCAAATACTCTCCCGTCCAATATTTCTCTCACTAGAAACCACCATTGAAGAAAACGAAGAACTAGAAGACTAAGGCTCAAGAACTCATCTTTCCTCTTCAATTTCGTGAAGGATCTACAATTAAGGTATGGTAGTCTTGATTTATGGATAGTTTCCTTCCATAAAGCCCTTCAAAACTCTATTTCTCAAAGTTGAAATTCTCCAAATCCTAGGGTTTTCAATCTATGGCATGGATTCACTTTCAAAACATTTTCAAATGTTTATTGTCTTATATTATGATCAATTTGATGAATTACTACTTTTTTCCTAAGGAATTATCTAAGAATCCATGAATTTCTAGGTTTCCCTAAAGTTGGATCTTGAAGCATGAATATGGGTCTTTGTTAGTAGATTGTGTTCGAATTATGAATATTATGGATTTCTTACTTGGATTAGGTTATTATACATTTTCAATGAAGTAATTCTAGAGATATTGATGTATCATGATCCATGACCCTTCTAGGGAAATTTATGAGGATTTTTCCTATGTTGATGAGAATTGTATATGAGCTTATGATTCACTTAGAAAGTGAAGACTCAATGACTATGGTGTAATTGTGGTATTGATTGAAATATCACCTCCCCCTATGCCCTTACACGTGACTATGCCTGAAGTATGTATGTGTATGATAAGCTTGTTGTGTTGATTGAAAGGATATTCTCATGAAAACTATAAACATGATGTGAAAGGATTACTCACATGTTAATGATGATTCTAAGGTTGAAATTCCATTCTCACCTAATTGAATCTATGAGCTATTTTATGAGTTGTTTTGAATGAAGGGTAAGATATTCCTTCACACAGGTAAATACAATTCAAGACTAATTATGTAAATTTTGGGAAATAATGCTTAGCACCGAGTGGATATGGAAAATGAGGTAGAGACCCTTCCGTCAATTCAAAAGGCTGGGTCATCTAAATTAGTCTCATGAGATGGAAGCTCCTCCGTCAATACAATAGGTCGGGTTTCTAGAAGCAATCTCCCTATCCCATAACTATGTGCCCACATAGGTCTTTAGCCAGTGGATCCACCTAAAATCTAATACATTTAGTCCTACCTTAGGCAAGTAGGACACCTTGTTTCGGTGTGGGGTTACACGACACCGGATTCCATGTAGCTCACATGGTCTATGTCGGTTAAGGCTATTTTCCCTACATGACAAGATTATGAATGTGACACGAACTATACTTATGACTTCTTAATGAGCTTTACTTAGTATGAGTAGGGGTATGGGACTTCACTTTTACATTGCACAAGTAGACTTGTCAAGGGGTTATGGGGTGGTTTCATATGCTATGATAATGTATGCATGTATGTTGAATGGATTTTTGCTATTAATGACTTTCCTTATGTTCAAGTTAAATGTACATGATTATTTCCTTGTCTACGACTATTGACAATGATGAGGTCCAAGTATGATATGTGTGACAATGGTGGCCTAAAAGGAGTACTTAGTGTGGTTGGTATTATGGGATGCCAATCCTACATTGCACAAGTATAACTTAGGGTTACTAAAGAGATGGTTCTATTGTGTTATAATGTTCTTACATAATAAATGTGCTTATGACTTGTGTTTTACACTAAAAGTGCATGGTGACTCTCAAACTTGGCAAATGCATACTTTTCAAATAAAATGTCCTTTTTAGCATGTCCTAATGATTTTTATGCATGGCTTCCATACTTAGTACATATTTGTGCTAACCTATATTTTCTACCTTTTTAAAAAGTGTAGGTTCCGGCGTTTGAGGTGTCCTCTTTTCTCGACTAAGGCTTGGATTGATTCTCTCCAAGACTTGTGGCGAGTCCTCATGGTTCGAGGACAAGATGTCATTCACTTCTAGTTGTTTTTCCTATATTCTATTTTGAGACTTTTTGATTGTAAAGGGATGTGACCCTTATTTGACATTCTATTGTAGTAGATGGTTAATGAGATAATGTCTAGACTTTGCTTTTGATTTTATGAAAAAGTCTTCGATTGTAAAATTTTAATTCCACGACATTTCTATTACTTATGTTTATGTATGTTAAGGGCTTGTATGAAACCCCTTCGGGGTCAAGTACAATGTGTTACATCTAAGGGTCCCTAGGCCGTTACACCGTACAACTTATACAATAAGGCTAGGAGTCCGTAAATCTTGAAGGTCAAGACAAGTTGAAGTACAAGTGTGAAGACAGTTGAATGAGAACCCTGTACGAGCCATGAAGATGTATACGGACTATACACTGACACCTGGAAGAGGAAGTTAAAACTGAGCTAATATTTCTAAGTGTTTGATCAAGAGAGGCTTAAACGGGCTGTGAAAAGCTCCACGAGTTGTTTGCCTATCCTTGAATGTTGTCAACTGAACTACTTTCCTGCATCCATTAGGATTCATTTCCAAGACTATAATTAATTACTTAGGGTTTTACTTTTATTATTATCGATATTCTAAGATAAGATATTATTGCAGAGACGATAGCTTTCTTATTTTGTGTAATCTTTTGGATAATTGATCAATGTTTTGGTCTTGAATTCGCGTTGTTAATCAAGATTGATTGATTTTCATTATTTTAAGTTTAATTCATCTAAACTTTCATCAATGTTTTACTATTGCTTTATTATGAATGTGAGCAGCTAAACACCACAACTAGGCTTGTGGGAACCATGACTAGGGTACAACATTAAAATCAACCACAAATGACTATCAAGTGATGTTTTGCATGCTTCGTTTTTATTTTTATATTGATTTCTTTCTAATTAGTGCCCACGTTAGAGCTTGCATGTATTCATAACCTTCTTGAGAGAGAAGGATGTGATTAGGAAAATCTAGAAATGAATGAACTCGGAAACTGAATAACTTGTTTCAAAGATTTGAGCTCGAGAAAGAATGGTTTTCTAAACACATAAGCAAGGGTTAAAACTGAAACACTCTGAGACTGAGAAGGGATGAGTGATATTCACCTAATAGGGCTAAAAAGCGTTTAAGTGTAGTAACTTTCTAGATAATGCATGCATTGTTTCATGAAACTGTTATTTTGTGTTAAATCTAAGTTGTAGTCTGAACGTCATGAGGAACACTATCCTGGTCTATTCTAATTGATAATCATACTCTGAAACTATCACCTATTACTGTTACAACTGAATTATGGTTACTATTAGTTACTTTAACATTAAATCAAAACTCAATATATTTTACGCTTTTAGTTTTATTTCTAGAAATATCAACCGCAATTTAACATAAGAACTAGCAGTTTTGTTTCTTTGATAATTCCCTGTGGGATCGACCTCAACTCTTGTTGAGTTCTTAATTGACTTCGGCCATTTCTACTTCTTAATTAAAGTGTAAGTTTGGATGTATAAAATTTTGGCGCCGCTACTGGTGAATTCAGTTTAGAAATATTCTACTAGAAATTATTTTAGTTTATAGGGATATTTCCTAATTTTTACTTCTTGTTTCTTGTATGTATCTTAGATAGTGCATGTCAAACACCAGAAGTAAGGGAGTACCTTTAATTCCTTATGATCTTGAGCTTGCATGGTCTATTAGAAAAAAGGTTAACGCTCAAGAACTTGAGGCACAGAGGCAGAGACTGAGACAGGATGCTGAGGGCAAAGCAAGGGTTACCAACAATAATGAAAACGACCCGAATAGGGTAGCAGTTGAGGATGAAGAAGAGGAAGAGTTGGTCCTTCAGCAACAATTGTTGGCCCTAAGGAGAAGAGGTCAACAACAAGGGCATGTAGTTATTGATGATGATGATCCAGATATGGACAAGGATGGAGCAACTGGAGCTATAATGCTCCTACCATTACAATCAAGAGTGAATTTTACCATCACCAGCACAATGATTCAGCTATTGAACCTGAAAGGGATATTTAGAAGAACAGTTGGTGAGGACTCTAATCAGCATCGGATAAACTTTATTGGAAACTGTAAGTCAGTTGAAGTTCCAGGAGTTAACCTAATGGCTATGCGGTTGAGGTTATTTCCACTATCCCTAACTGGAGAGGCAACAAAATGGCTAAATGAACTCCATAATGATTCGCTCACTAACTGGGTGGAAATGAGAGAAGTTTTCTTGGATAGATTTTTCCCAGAAGCAAACGAGTAATAGTTCAAAGATGAGATAGGTTCTCATAAGAAGTTACCAGGTGAAGCACAACACGACACATGGTGGAGGTTTAGCCAGAATCTTAAGCAGTGCCAAAACCACTACATCATAGACAGGCATTTGAGGTAGGTATTCTATAGATCATTGAACATTATGACTAAGCAATTGGCTGATGCAATTTGTGGAGGGTCTTTCATGAACAATATATTTCCTGAAGCCACAGCTATTCTTGATGAGGTCTCAAAGAATAACAGAGTATGGCCCACTAGAGATGCAGAGGTTGGGGATCGTGGGTTCACGTTTGAGTTGTCGGCAGAGTGACAAAAGAGAGAAGAGTAGTGTGACCAAGACATGGCCCATATGAAAACTCATATGGATATTTTCACTAAACATCCACCAGCAGCTGGTCCATAAAGGTGAATGCAGTAGGTGTTTCAAGTAGGTATGAAGACCAGGAGTTGGACTATGACGAAGAAGCCAATATTCTGAACAACCAGGGGGGTTTTTGAAATTATAACTCGAGAAACCAAGGCTACAATTCTAGAAATCTAGGTAAGAACTACCAGAGATACGGCTAATATGATAGAGCTCTCAGCCATTAAGTAATTAGGACAACAATTGGGGCAGCTCTCAGCGTTGTTGAACCAAAGAAAGAATGGGACATTACCTAGTGATACAATTCAATACCCAAAGAAATATGGGCAATACATGGCTATCACTACTAGGAGTGGTAAATCACTGTCAAAATTGGTACCTTCGAGTATTAAGCAGAAAACAAGTATGGAAGTAGATGCAGAAAATGAGGCAGATGAAAGAGGATTGATAGAGCCAGAAGCATCTAAAGAGGCAGAGATCAAGACGAGAGCAGCTGAAAGGACAAGGAAAATTGATGAGCCTGCATTAGAGGTATCACAGCCGCTACAACAAATCCCCAGACCTCCAACTTCATTTCCACAAAGGCTTAAAAAGAAAGTTGAAGATGGTATCTTCTTGAAGTTTATCTCTATGCTTCGCCAGCTTTCGATAAATATTCCATAGGTAGAAGCTTTGGAGTAGATGTCAGGTTATGCCAAGTTCATGCAGTATTTCGTGACAAAGAAAAGAGCAGCAAGTTTTGAACGTGCAGATAATTTGCACCACTGTGGTGTTATTGCTACAATGTCTCTGCTACAAAAGAAAAAAGATTCAAGTGTTTTTATGTAACACCCTGTATCCAAAAAGGGGCATATAGCATCTTTCCAGGTGTTACAGCAGCCAAACAACATCGGCCACCCACGGCCCGTGGAGTGGACCATGGACCGTTGGTGTGGTCCATGGTTGGCCTGCTTGAGCAGGATCTGAGGGTCAAGGACCACGACGCGACCCACGGACCGTAGGTCAGACCATGGTCTGTGGTCGGGGTTTGTGGCTCGATACCCCAAAATCATCCTCTCTGATCATGACCTACGGTCCACCAGGATGGGCCATGGGTCAGACCACGGTCCGTCGACTGGGGTCCGTGAATGGTCATCTGGCAGTTATTTTTAGGTGTAGTTGGGTTTTTTCCTAATTAATTAATTCTATACTATGTAATTTTGACTACATTTAGAACCCCCTATATAAGTTTTTTTGACCCCCAATTCACTTCATTTGATTAATTCTTCCAAATTCCCCAAAATAAATCAAATCTCATCTCAAATATTCTCTCTCTAGAAACTTGAAGAAGAAGAAGGATTCATCTACGGTTTCAAACTAAGGGTCAAATTCCTCCATTTAAGGCTAGCACTTGGAGTCAAGGTATGGTAGTTTTCATCCATGAATCCCTCCCATCCATGGAGTCCTCAAATTCCTCTATTTCAAATAGTAAAATTCCCTAATTAGCTAGGGTTTTCTTCAACCGCCATGGGTTATTTTGATTATTGATCTTAATGGTTTATTATGTATAAATATGTATGAATTGATGATTTACAATGCTTTTATGAATTTTCCCCTATTAACCCATGTAAACCCCCATTTTTCCAAATTGTGATCTCATAGAGTGGGTTGTTGATTATGAAAGAAGATTTTTATGTTCTAAAGCATGAAGTAATAGAATTACATGAATCTATGATAAAATCCATATCTAAACCATGTTTTCTAGATTTGTGGATTGAAAGTAAGCTTTGAACCTTGAAAGGGAAAAGTATGAGTTTATGCATGATCTTATGAAAACTATGTAAATTTCTTAAGGGTGCTTTGAGTGTGAAGTGCCAATGTTGTTGTTGTTGTTTGTTGAAAGGTTATTCTCATAAACACTTACAACCATAATGTGAAAGGTTTTCTCACATAGAAAGGATTATTAGGTTGAAAGGTTATTCTCACCTAATTGAATCAATGAATAAGAGTTATCCTAATGAACTAGCTTGGATTGGCAAGATGACATGCATTTCCATGGATAATGAGAATAAGTAAGAAAATATTATTCCGTGGGAATTATGCTTAGCACCGAGTGGATATTGACATTGAGATGGAAGCTCTCTTGTTAATAAAGGCCAGGTTTCTAGAAGAAGTCTCATGAGATGGAAACTATCATGTTAGTAGAGGTCGGGTTTCTAGTAGAAATCTCCTTATCCCATAAATATGTGCCCCCATAGTTGATTATCTAGTGGATCGACTTAAGCTAGAAGTTCATGGTTCTACCTTAGGAAAGTAGAACAACCCTTTTCAGTGTGGGAGACACCGGGGGATCATGTTATAGCTCACATGGTCTCTATGTCGGTTAAGGCTAATTTTCTCACAACAAGATGATTAATGAACTAAGGTTACTCAAGGAGTATCTCATACGTGTTCAAAGATTTAAAGATGATTTATCTTGCATTGATCATGATGTTTTGAATTATGTTTTCTAACCGCTAATATCATGTTTTATTGGTCAAATTGCATGTTATGAAATCAAATGTCCTTCTTAGCACGTTTTAAATGTTTTTATGTATAGCTATCATACTTAGTGCATTTTTGTACTAACGCATACTCTTTCCTACATTTTTCCCAAATGTAGGGTCCAAACGACAGGGTTCCCATTTTAGTGGCTAGAGCTTGGACTTGATTCTTCCCGAGCTTGGAGTCCTCATGGTTCGAGGACGGATGATTTTCATTTTGTTTCTCTTTTGTATTTCCTTTTGAGACATGATGTATGGACTAGGCCCAATTTCATTTGATTGTAATAGATGGATATGTTGAGACATGAGTTAGACTTCCGCTTTTCTATAAAACTGTTTTGGACTTAGAATGGTTGTTTTACTCTTTATTGTTCTATTTCTTATGTTATGATATGCTAAGTGTCTTGTATGGAGTCCTTCAGGATTCTATACGCCATGTTACATCTAGGGTGTACCTGTAACAACTCGGAAACTAGTAGGCTTAACTAGAGCTTGTCGTAAAGGTTAGAGTCATAAAATTTTCTTATCAAACTTAGAATGGAGGTTTTAGGGTTTAAATGTTGTGGTACAACTCCCCAAGGACCAACCAAGGGTCCTTGAGGATGACCCTAGAACAAACCTCCAAATCTGCCCAAAACAGTGGACCCACGGATGGGACCTACACCCCATAGGGTGGTCCACGCTCTGTGGGTGGAGCTTCATGGGTCAAGGCTGAGATGAGGGGCTGCAGACCCCAACCCATGCCCCACCAGTATGGTCTGTGGGTCAGTCCACGCCCCATAGGTGGGGGTCGTGGATGGGGCATGTAGGTTGGTCTAAGTCGGTTTAATGTAGGGGTAGTTTGGGAAAGTCCTATTTTATTTATTATGACGTGAGGTCATTTTATATTGTTTTAATACACCTATATAAGGGTTTTTAAGTCATTAACCAACCCATTTACTTCATAAATCCCAAAACCCAAAATCCATAACCAACGTTCCCCAAATAAACTCTCTCTAGAATTCCAAGGAAGAAGAAGAAGAAAGGTGAAGATAGGGTTAAAGAATCAAGCTTTTCTCCCAAAATTCATGATAATTTTTCAACAAGGTATGGTAGTTTTTCATCTATGGGTAGCCTTCACCCATAGAGCCCTTTCAAAACCCCAATTTCAAATCTAGAAATCTCAAAAGTTAGGGTTTAACTTCAACCTCATGGATTCCTTTCAAATTAATTTTAAATGATTTACCTATGTTTGATTACAGATATATTGATGAGTTTATATGATTTTATATGATTTTAAGTTTAATTCTTCAAGAATCCATGAATTTCCCTAATTTCTCAAATTGGACCTTACAGTGTGGGTATTGATTGATGTTAGTAGAATGTTATAGAATTATGAATGTTATGAATTGATTACTTGAATAATGTTAGTATCCATGCCTAATGTAGTAATTCTAGGAGTATTGATTGAATGTGATCTATGGTCCTTGAAGGGCAAATTAAGAGATTTATGCATGATCATGATGTTTATGTACATGCTTTATGAATCCTTTGAGAATAAAGTGATTATAACTATGATGTAATGGTGGTGTTGTTGAAAGGCTATTCTCACATACACACACATTTATGAATGAAGTTTCTATGATTATGATAATGATGTTGTGTTGATTGAAAGACTATTCTCAATTATACACTTATGAATGATAATGACATGTTGTGAAATGTTTTCTCAAAATATGGGGATTCTTGGAATGAAAGGCTATTCTCACCTATTGAATCTATGAGCTATCTTATCAATGATGTTTGGATGATATGGATGCCCATATGTGAGTTGAGTTAGGGTATCTAGTAGCAATCTCTTTATCCCATAATAATGAACTCAAGTAATGAAATGTTAAGTACTCCGTGGGGAATAATGCTAAGCACCGATTGGATATTGATTGAGATGGAAACTCATACGTGAGTTGAGGCGGGGTTTCTAGTAGCAATATCTTGAGATGGATGCCCATACGTGAGTTGAGGTGGGGTATCTAGTAGCAATCTCCTTATCCCATAACTATGTGCCCACATAGGTTATTATCTAGTGGATCCACCTAAGCTAAATGTTAATGGTTCTATCTTAGGCAAGGAGGACAACCCTTTTCGGTGTGGAAGACACTGGATTCCATGATTTGCTCACATGGTCTATATTGGTTAAGGCTTTTCCCCCACAATGAATGATAATGAACTATGGCTTCTCAAGAATGCACTACTTAGTGTGGGTGGGGGTATGGGACTTCATCCATGCATTGCACAAGTAGGATTTGAGAGTAGTTATGGTGTGTTTCTTAATGTTATAATGCTTTATGAAGTATGCTTATGATGATGCTACTAAGTATGTTTATATAAAGGCTAATTGTAATGAAGTATGCTTAATGTGGATTGTTTCTATGAGTTTCTTTCCTTGATATGACTTAGTAGATGTGAAGGTTTCCTTGTCTACCAATATGAACAAAGGATGAAATCAAGAATGGTAAGTATGTTTATGGTGGCCTAAAAGTGGTACTTAGTATAGATGGGGTTATGGGATCTTTATCTATGCATTGCACAAGTATAACTTACGGTTACTCATTAGATGGTTCTCTTATGCTATGATAGTATGAACAAGAATTTGAATTATGAACTATAGTTACTCAAGAAGCTTTCCTTAGTGTGGGTAGGATTATGGGATCTTATTCATGCATTGCACAAGGATGCTTTGAGGATATTTATGGTATGTTTCTATCATGCTATGATGATCTATATGTTGAATATGCTTGTGACTTATTCTTTTACACTAAGGTTCATGATGATTTCCAAACTTGGCATATAGCATGGTTTTCAACCAAAATGTCTTTTTTAGCATGTTTCAAGGATTTTTATGCATGGCTATCATACTTAGTGCATTTTTGTACTAACCCATATTTCACAAAGTGTAGGGTTTGGCGATGTTGACTTTCATCCTCGTGGCTAGGTTCATAGTAGATCAAGAAGAGAAGTTATGATGAGTCCTCATAGCATTCGAGGGCTTGACCACCATATCCTATAAATCCTTATTGTATGTTTTAGACTTTTTATATGGGCTGCATCCCAAAGTTTTAGTTTCAATGGTTATAGATGGTTTGAGACAAAGTGTAGACTTCCGCTTGTTTTTATAAAAGACTTTGATTGTAAAGAAAAGTTTTAAATTCCGCACAATTTTCCTATTATCTTATTTTATGATATGCTAAGAGGCTTGTATGAGGCTTTTCGGAGTCACTTACATCGTGTCACATCTAAGGGGTACTCATGGGTCGTGACAGTACCCCTGGGTCATGACAGTTTACCATACCTTGCACAATTGGTACATTTGACTTTGCTAAAGCTCTGTGTGATCAAAGGGCCAACATCAACCTCATGCCTATTCTAATAATAAAGCAATTGGATTTGGGAACACCAAAACCTATGGCTATGAGACTGATGATGGTTGATAGGTCAGTAAAAAGGCTCGTGGGTTTTCTTTGGGATGTGTTGGTAAAAGTGGAGAGCTTTATTTTTCCTGGAAATTTTGTGACCTTAGATTGTGATGTTGATTGTGAAGTTCCCATAATTTTGGGTAGGCCATTTTTTGCCACAAGGAGAGCATTGGTTGATGTGGAAAGTTGCGAGTTGATGTTCAGGTTAAATAATGAGGAGGTGAAACTCAAAGTGTGAAAATATGTGAAGCAACCACAAGATATGAGTGTGGTGTCTGCAATTTATATAACCGATGATGGGATTATTGAAGCATCCATAGAGGGAAGGTTCACAGTGGAAATACTAGCCGCAGTAATTATGAACTTTGATGAGGTTTTCAGAGTAGATTATGTAGAGATTGTAAATGTGTTGTAGGGCATGGTATCACATTCGTATTCTCCTAAGATGTTAGACATGGATCTGAAAATAGGCTGACTCTTCCAGTAAAGCCATCCATGGAGGAGCCATTTGTGATTGAGTTGAAACAATTGCATGTCCATCTCAGGTATGTATTTCTTGGTGAAAATAACATTTTTCCAGTTATTTTGGCTGCAAATTTGAATGATGAGAAAGTGCAAGCACTTGTGAAAGTACTACAGAGATTCATAGAGGAAATTTGTTGGACCATTGCTGATATTACTGGCATACCTCTTGGTATTTGCACTCATAAAACCCAGTTAGACGAGGACTATAGCCCGAGTATACAGCACCAAAGGAGATTGAACCCACCTATGCAATAGGTGGTAAAGAAGGATATTATCAAATGGTTGGATGTAGGTGTGGTATATCTTATTTCGAATAGTCATTAGGTCAGCCCAATGCAATATGTACCAAAGAAAGGCGGAATGACAGTGGTAGCAAATTCTAAAAATGGAGTTGATCCCACAAAGGCCAGTCATAGGTTGGCAAGTTTGGATGGACTACCAAAAATTGAACAAATAGACCTTGAAAGACCATTTTCCAATGTCTTTCATGGACCAGGTGTTACACAGATTGGCAGCGAGAGCCTGGTAATGTTTAATGGATGGGTACTCTGGGTACAAAAATATTTCTATTGCTCCTGAATATCATAATAAAACCACTTTTACATGTCCATATGGTACATTCGCGTTCAAATTCTTGTCATTTGGGTTGTGTAATGCTCCTGCTACTTTCCATCGATGTATGATGTCCATCTTCTCGTACGTGGTTGACGACACCTTGGAGGTATTTATGGATGACTTCTTTGTGGTAGGTTATACTTTTGATGACTGTTTATTAAATCTTAGCAGGGCACTACAGAGATGCGAAGAATCAAACCTAGTTCTTAACTGGGATAAGTGTCATTACATGGTCAAAAAAGGTCATAGTGTTGGTCCACAAGGTATGTAAGAAAGATTTGGAGGTGGATAGGGCAAACATTGAAGTCATTGAGAAGCTACCCCCACCTATTTCTATCAAAGACTTCATATCTTCTTGGGGAATGCAGGTTTCTATTAGAGGTTTATTAAGGACTTCTCTAAGATTACACACCCTTTGTGAAAGCAATTGGAGAAGGAGATAAAGTTCACATTTGATGAGGCATGTATGAAAGTGTATGAATGCCTAAAGGAGAAGCTAATTTTATCTCCAGTTATAATTACCCCAAATTGGTCTGAACCATTTGAGGTAATGTATGATGCTAGTTTTGTTGCTTTGGGGGTTGTGCTGGGACAAAATCAAAATAATATATTTCACCCAATATACTATGCAAGTAAGTAAATGAATAGGGCTCAAAAGAATTATATTGTCACAGAACAAGAGTTACTAGCAGTTGTGTATGCCTTTTAGAAATTCAGAGTGTACCTATTAGGTAAAAAAGTAACAGTGCACACTAACCATGCGGAATTCAGATATCCAATGGAGAAGAAAGACGCAAAGTCAAGGCTGATTAGATGGGTACTATTGTTACAATAAGTTGACTTCGAGGTTAAAGACTGAAGAGGTTGTGATTACCAAGTGGCAGATGACTTATCTCGATTAATTACAGAAAAGAAGGATTAAGTTGAGCTTGATATTGATGACTCATTCCCAGATGAGCAGGTATTAGTCTCTACTCTTGATCTTATACATTGGTTTGCTGAGTTTGCCAATAATATTGTTAGTGGCTTGATGCCTGAAGATCTAAATTTTCAACAAAGAAAGAAGTTCTTGCATGATGTGGGCAAATATTTTTGGGATGAGATGTACTTGTATAGGGTTTGTGCTGACGATGTAATTAGGCGGTGCGTACTTGAAGCTGAGATTTTGAGTATTCTTGAAGCATGCCACTCATCTCCAGTCGGTGGGCACCATGGGGAGCTTGCACTGCTCACAAGTTGTTCCAAACTGGTTATTATTTTCCCACCATTCATCAGGATGCATTTGACCTGGTAAAAGGTTGTGATAATGCAAAAGGCAAGGAGCCATATCTCGTTATCATGAGTTATCTATGACTCCCATCTTGGAAAAGGAGTTATTTGATATATGATGCATCGACTTTATGGGGCCACTTGAAAGTTCTTATGGGTAGAAGTACATATTTGTGGTCGTAGAATATGTCTCCAAATAGGTAGAAGCAACTGCAGTGGAAGATAATGATGGCAAGAGTGTTGATGGGTTCTTAAAGAAGAATATTTTCTCTAGGTTTAGCACACCTAGGGAGATTATTAGTGATGGAGTTCACATTTCTGCAACGAAGTGTTCATCACACTACTGGGTAAATACCATATGAAACAACATAAAGTGGCAACCCCATATCATCCCAAGTCTAGTGGGCAAGTTGTGGTGTCCAATCGAGAAATAAAGTTTGTATTGGCAAAGATTGTCAATGCCAACATGTCTGACTAGGCAAGAAAGTTAGATGATGCACTATGGGCATACCGGACAGCTTTCAAGACACCCATTGGTATGTCACCATACCAACTAGTGTTTGTAAAGTCATGTCATTGTCTATGGAACTAGAACATAAGGGGTTGTGGGCGCTAAAGAAACTAAACATGAGTTGGAGTGAAGTGGCGAACATATGGTTGGAGCAGATAAATAAGATGGATGAGTTTCTATTAAGGGCCTATAATAGGTTTGCTCTATACAAAGAGAGGATGAAGTTGTACCATAACAAACACATTGAGAAAAGAATTTCAGTCTTGGGGACAACTCGAGGCTCAGGTTATTTCTAGGAAAGCTGAGGTCCAAGTAGTCAGGACCATTTAAAGTGACACAGGTATTTCAGTCTGGAGCTATGGAAGTTGAAAATAAAAAAGGTGAGCGGTTCAAAGCAAATGGAAAGCGGGTGAAGTTGTACATAGGGGATCCATAAGAGGTTAAAATAGTTGAGGAAATCCAGCTTGATGAAGTTTGAGTAATCAAGTAACCTGCATCACGTTGCGACATTAAATTGTGCGTTACTTGGGAGGCAACCCAAGATGTAATTGTAATAAGTAGTAAGTTGTTGCATTTTTCAAAGTTATAGAGTCAGTGTGTTGAATGGTTGCAGGGGGTAATTGTAGTTAAAGAATTTCACCATGGCCTGGTACACGGTCCGTGAAGACCTAAATGGTCTATGAAAGGAGAGAAAGACTAACCGTATAGCAATAGGCCCAAAGGTTGGCACATGTTCACAAAAGGGTTTATGGTCAGTTTAAGCTTTGACAGACCATTTAGCCTCACATGAACATCCAAGTAAGTTTCTTAACTTTACCTAAGTGCAGCATCACGTGTGGATAACCGAACCGTGCAACTCTTCATGAGTTCATTCACGGTCCGTGAAGATCATGTCGATCACATTATAAATGACCCAACCCGGTCCGGACCAAACCCTAGTTTTCTTTTTTTTAAAAGGGCTTCTAAGCCATAAAGAATGGTTATTCGTCTTTCTTTTTTAATACATAATATGTCATATAAAACAAATAGTCACTCTCATTCATCTACATCAAGAAATACCATTGATCACATAGTGCAAAGCATTGATTATCCTCATTCTTCATCATTTTTCATGTTGTTTTCGAGTAACTTGAAGTAAGTTCCCTATATTATAACTTTAAATTATAAATTGGGGTTTGGAAATGGTTAAATAATTGATGGGTTGCTTGAAAAGTGTATGCTTGTAAGTAAAATGATTGGGTGTAGTCAAATTTTGTGTCTTGGTATGTTTTGAGTCGAGTTGACTTGATGAATGTAGAACTAATTGGGGATTTAGTGGAAATTAATGAGTTGTGTTATGAAAGTATATGGGTGGTAGGATAATGAATGGGTGTAGTTGATTTTGGCATTTGAGTGTTTGTAAAGTCGAATTGTTGGGTGAATCTCGAATGAAAGATGAAATTGTGTCCAAGTGTAAGTCTTTGATGGGCTCAACGGGCCGTTATACCTATCGTGGACCACACTTACACACCATCTCCTACACACACAATTTACGAAAGCTTGTACGAACCGTGAAGCCTTTCACAGGTTTTATAGCCTCCCGTATAAAAAAATATATTAAAACCAAAATGATTGTATGTTTCTTTGTAGACAAAGTGGAATTTCCTAATTGTAGATTGACAGATGACACTCTTAAGGGAAATCGTCAATATTGTATTCTTGCACAGTGGAAGTCTGAGTACTCATTAGTGTAGTTAATTACAATTGTACCCAAGTTCTAACTTCTCTTTTCACAGGTACAATGGCAAAGACTAGGCAAAAAAAGGTACAATTTCACCTCTCACCCCCTACTCCTCCGGAATAACCCTCGAACAATAAAGTAACTAGTAGCTCAGAGGCTCATTTGAGACAACTATCGAACTACATTCACCCCAAGTGATTGGATTTCGGACAGCTAAAGTAGTTGAGCATCACGATGCCACTCCTTTCCAGTCTGAAGAGGAGGGAGATGGCTTAGAGGGTGAAAATGTGTCTCGAGAAAAATCCAATGCCTTTGGAGATAATGCAACTGGGACTAGGGGTGATGAGGTAGCATTTGATTATGAGGAGAACAACACAAACAGTTCCAAAGAGGACACTAGCGACACTATTGAGAGGTTTTTTCGACAAAGAGTAACAGATCCAACTTTCCAGCAATAACTCTCAAATCACCCCTCATAACTAATCAAAAGAGTGAATGGTCGTCGTCAATAAAAATACCTAACTAAGAGTCGGGGTCGAATCCCACAAGGAAAAATATAACGGCAATTGAAAAGGTAAAGGCTAACTAGATACAAGTTTGAATCTAGATATACAAGTTACACACGTATCAAATAGAAGGCAATTTTGACAACTACACTTCCAATTGGGCAAAGACGATATCAAGCAAGGGATGTATGGGAATTGGGAAAATTTGAGATTCAATCAACACCCAACGATCCATTGCACTTCAATCCAAGATCAATCATTAATAAGTAGACTAGGTCATCTTCAATCACACTAAATATCTTACAATCTCAAAGTGTTGTATTGTGATATCTAGGCCTGGGCATAATATGGTTCAAACTGAAAAAACCGACCGAACCAAAAAAAATTAATTTAGATTTTGGTTTTTCAGTTTGTTCGGTCAGTTTCGGTTTTAAATCCTAAAAATTTAGTTTTTCGTTTCAGTTTTTGGTTTTTAGTTATTTTAATTAGGTTAACCGAAAAACCAAAATATTTATGTACTTATATATATAAGTTATAACTGTAGTCTGTATAAGGCTCAATTTTTCTTGCCCAAATTTGAAATTACCAATTGAAATTCCTAAACTTTACAGACCTAAGTCCTAACTCCTAAGACAAATGACTCCTCGATCAAAATCCTTGAACTCCACACATCCACACCTTCAATAGATCAGCGAGGCGGTGACCGTCGTCGGCTGTTGCGACCCTCACAGGATCATATCATCAACTCGTCACCCAGAAGAAATCCTCTATTTTGAGGCTCCTTACAACCGTTACAGCCCACAGGCTCGTCTCAAGTCGTAACCCTCATAGGCTTCGGCTGTCGCAACTCTGAGGCTTGCAGCTCTCATCTCATCAACTCGTCATTGCACCCTCATCCATCGACAATCTTCAACTCTTCAGTCTTCTCACTCTCTCATCAGTAACACTCATCTTTGTCAAGAGACATTACAATTTACAATGTGTTGTCGGCTTCTAAATACTTGTATAGTTGCATTCCTTTTTTTGCTTTAGTATTGTGATTTGCTCTATCTAATGAGCTACGACTACCAGAGTCAAATTTAGTTTCCATCAAATTCTTTTGAGACCATCAAAAGGAAATTATTTGTATAACGATCCTTCATGCACCATATATCAGGCTATATAAATATCATCACAAATATTGCTCTACCTTTACACAAAGAGGATCAAAATTTGTTAATTTTATTGCGCAACATCAAAGTTTTTGCTCGTTCTGCCCCATTGCTATGCTTATCCATATTATACATAAATACTCTCGGGAGAATATTTTATTTTTACTAACCAAACATCATGAAATAAGTAAGAAAATCACATATTTTTCATAAAAATAGTTTCTAGGAAAACATTTTCATTCATACCGAAGACGACCATTGTTTTACTTGCTCCCACCTCCCAACTTGTTGTATACTACGTCTGATTTGAAGAAAAGCATTTGGAATAACAAAGAGTCAATCTAACACAGTTCCCAACTTATTATACCAATCAAAAAACTAAAATGAGAAAGTAGTTGACAAGGCAATAGTAACTGAGAGGTTGAAGAAATTGAACAAAAGTGAATTAATTTTGAAAATGCACCACTGTTTATTAAATTTGGTTAAACTGAAGACCGAACCAAAATTGTAATAATTGAACCGAACCAAATTTATTCAATTTGGTTTGATTTCATATTTTTTCCAAATTGAAAAACCAAAAAATTGAACCGAACTGACCGAACTCCCAGCCCTAGTGATATCTCCTTTCAGTCTCAATCACACAATTACAAAATAACCCACTACCTTAACTTAGACCTCTATTTAAAGGAAGCCTTGCACCCAACAATGAAACCGTAAACTTTCATCTTTCGATCTCAAATTCAAGTTTCAAAGTGAAAATGTGATTATCAATCTAATTCTTAACTTCACGAACTCTATTTTCAAGCAATCCATGAATATTAGAAGCTAAGGTTAAGCATGCACTCTTAACCTATGAATTCAAACATGAAAGCTAGATTGAACCTACTTCATGAAATCAAGCATGGAAACAAGGAACTACAAAAGCAATAGAGCAATTAATCAAACACCCAAATCGCTTTGTCTATTTCTAGCACAAAAGCCCCAATTTCATACAAATCATCAAACCCACATTTCTAGCAAGTAAGAACAACAAAATGAAGAACGGGTAATAGATATTACTAAAATTGAACACAATCTTCAAATCTATAACTGAAATGTGAGGCAACTCTCCCTCAATGTCTCAACCCCAAATCAAAATCTACAAATTAATCTCCAAAATTTAAGCTAAGCTATGGAGGATTCTCTATTTTCTGATATGAATGTTGCATAATCTGATTAATGACTGCCCATGAGTATAAAAAGGGTTTTGGGAATAGATTTGGTGATATTCCCAATATGTCCAGGCTGCTCTGAAATGCGACCCTCTGTGTTCACGGAGGTTGGTCTGCGTTCGTGGACTTTTGTCGACCAAAGTTCCACGTTTGTGGACCTCTGTTGACCACAATCACGCGTTCACGGCCCATAGGGTGCATTCACAGTCCTCTGTTGACCATAAATCCGCATTTGCGGTTCTTCAGGCGTGTTCGCCGAGGGTATTTTTCCAACCAGATATGTAACTTTCAGCTCTTAACCTCTTTTTGCTCCAATTCCACTTGATTTCTTCAAAAATCTTCAAAATCCATTCTCCATTTCATTTTCCTTCAAATATGAAGCAAACCACATTAAAAGCACCGATTCTAAACCAAAGCAAGCCAAAATAACTAAGAAAAAAAGCCTCAAATGAGTGGAAATTTACCACTCATCAACACCCCCAACTTAGAAACTTTGCTTGTCCTCGAGTAAACAAAAACCAAAAACTCAAGAGTCTCTTAATCTAGCACACACCACACATCATGACAAACCTTAAAATATTAGAATCATTGAATAACAACAACTCAAACTCCAGAAGTGACTCAATTCATTAGTTCTTTGCTATACTCACTTGACTCATTTTGGAATTATCAAAATCACCTCTTTACCAACTTACATGACCTCACAAAGAAAGAAATGTCCCAACACACTCACCAAGAATTTACAAGATAAGGGACAAAAATTACAAACACTCACACTCAGAACGAAACATCTCATGAACACAAATGCCACACCATAGGCTTGCACATATTTTCAATCAATATTTACTCAACTTCATTAAGTTGGAAATCTCAAAGGACTTTGTTAAACTTGTAATGTAGGCTTGGGGAGGGATAGGATATCATTTAGGTATAAGTGACTACACCCTCCTCCAACACTACACAAAAACATTTCATTCAACAAATTTTCCACTTTTCTTCACTTTTCAATTCAATGCACACTTTTTATTTTCTTATTTTTCTTTCAAGATGTCCCGCAGCAACCATTTTTCAATTTTTTGGATGATTCAAGTCTCACATTTATTCATTTCTTTCTTTCTTTCTTTTTCACAACTTTTTCTTTCTTTAAAACTTTCCCTCCATTCTCAAACTCTCTTTTTTCAATTCCTCATGTGGTAATAATCCATCTATAATGTTCCTATAACACCCTCCAACTTAGGCTTTTAGCCTCAACTTTCACAAATCTAGAGTTCAAGGAGGGAAAGGGTTCAAAAGAGGGTTACTTTTCAAAAAGGCTCAAGGCATGTAATGTGGTTGCCAATAAAAAGTATAAGTCTCAAACAGGACAACTAAGGATACATTTAGTGCAAAGGTGGGATTTTTAAGCTAACTGGACTTCAAGGAAAATTAAAAAAAAAGTCTAAAATTATTTCTCCAACCAAACTCAATCAAGATGAACATTTCAAGACTAATCGGGTAAGTTATAATTAACACAAGCGATCACAAGGCATTATTCACAAAAACTCACCACACATGGCATGCAAATCAATTAAGGTGTCTCAAAATCCAACTTTCTTTTTAAAGTGCATTTGGCATCAAACATTTAAACCGCTAACGAATCAAAAGTCATAAAAAGAGTTATGAAAGTTGTGACAAAATCATTCATTCACACTAAACTGTCAAAAACAAAGGGGTATGCTTTACTTCATTCACATGCACGACTATATTCCTAGTACCAACCAAGCCACAACCTCCCAAAAGATGACAATTTTGCCCTTAAGAAAGTCGTCAACCAATCTATTATCGGGCAACCTCATGCATCTATTTAGGGTTGTCTACTCAGACTTCGTAATATCCAACACCAATCAAACACTCACAAGAAATCGATGATTTACCCTTAAGAAAGTCATCATTCTATCCATCACCGGGCATCGTCAATTCATATCTCGATTATTTAAACAAAACAAAAAGCTATAAACTACAAATCAAAAACTCGACCAATCCAACACAATATCTACAGAAATCATCCATAATATTAAAGCCTGACAAGGTCACATAAATCCATAACAAGGAAAGAAAATTACACCTGACAAGGGCATAGTCACAATCTACAAAACAATCACAAAAAGACTACAAAGGAGGCACCCCCAATTAAAAATGAGACTGTGTCCTCACAGTCAACATACCAAAAGATAATACGATGGATTCCCTCAACTGCCTCACTATGAACTTGAGTCGGTAGGGTATGTGAGATCATACTCATCTGCAGCACCACTGCCATATAAGCTCCTAATCTTCCCCATCATCTTTCTTAGGAACTTGTTCTTCTTCCGCTCATGATCCCAGAATGTCCTCTGCCTTTTCTCTATCTTTCTTTGCCTCTGAATCAAGTGCTCAAGCATGTCAGACATCTCCTTTTGTACAGAAGCTACAAAAATAATAGTAGGTGGAGGAACACCCTTCGAGGTGGTGTCTCTAGATGAGCAAAAAGAAATATTTGCCATCATCTCCCTAACCTCGTGGATATGGAAGGAAAGATGCCTCATGGTTGTGAGTCCATACTGAAGTGGCTTGGCAGATGTGGAAGCACCAGATGCAGACTCTTTCTCAGTGAACTGGCCAAAACTTAGGGTTGGCCATATCAATCTTCATCTTCTTACTTCTCTCTCTCAAATTCCTTTTCCTCAGGGGATGGATCTCTTTTCCTAGCTTCTTCTCCTCATTTGTAGGGAATTTTACCACCCCAGCCTCATAGCACAACCTAGTAATCAGAGGTGGGAATAGAATACTTTTGTCTCTCCCCTGAGCCAACTCAGCAATCTGGTCAACAATCAATCTCCCAACATCAACCCTCATGCCAACCATAATAGACACAATCAAAATAGCCCTATCTAATGGCACCTCTGTGTCTTGGGTGGAAGGGATGATCTGAGCACATATGATAGATAGCCAAGATTTAATCTTTGTTGAGAACTCACATGAATCAATTATTTGGTTTGAAGTAAACCACTTCAGAGGCTCACCACCATAAAGCTTATCAACAAGCCACTAATTCCCTAACTCTTTGTAACTATTTCTGAACACCTCATTATCAGCATCTTGGAGTCCACACAAGGCATTTATGATAGCTGAACTAAAGTGGACCTGATACTTGGGACTATGGTAACCACCTCTCCACTGAAGTCTGTCTCATGGGAATTTGCATTAAACTCTGCCACTAGGGTGTGATTAGCCTTCATAGGCTCAGCGGCAAAGCATATCCATCCACTAGAAATTTGCCAGCCATAGAAGTCTAGCATCCCATCCTCGATCTTTTCCAAACAAATACCTTTTTCTTTTACTACCACCCGACCCAAGTATTCATCATATTTTCGGACACATTTTCCTGATAGGATTCTGCTCTCATCATAGTACTCGTCTTCCTCAATTTCTGGAGCTATTTCTTGAACATTCGGTTTAGTTTCGGAATCCATTTAATCACAAAGTACCTACAAACGAAGACAACATGTTAAAAGTTCTTGAAGACACTTAAAACAATGTATTAAGAAGTATTTAGACCATAGAAATAGTCAAAAGGGAGCCCAAGCTAAGCTATGCAAAGCTACTATTTCAGGTCTGCCAGCACTGTCTCTTCTGCGTTCGCAGTTCAGCGGACATGTCTACTCAACGTTTGCGAAGTCATCTTCTCCAAAGAATGAAGATTGGTTGAGGAATTTTGTTGAATAGCTAGGGGGCAACAAGTTATAGCATAATATTCAGAAATATTTGCCCCTAATCTTGATTAAATCATGATATAATTACTAACCCCAACTCAAACAACACCCCACAAACAAGAACAACTTAACTTTAGCATTTAATCATAGTTCACTATTCCCCAACAAAAGAAATTTCAAACACAATTTCAATTACTTATCAATGATGAAATTAAAGAAATGGTGATTAAAACATACCTTGTGAAGATCAAACACGACTGTAAAGGCTCGAGGGATAAAGAGGAACTGGAAAAAAAATTCCCTCTAACAAGAAACTCTCTTCTTTTATGCCAATGTTTTGACCTTTTAGTACCTCAGTCTGTTCACTTGCCCACGTTCACGAAGTTGTGGTGCGTTCTTACCAATTTGCCCATTGGTGGTCCACATTCGCGCTAGATTTAGCGCGTTCGCGGAGTCATTGACCCCTGAGTATGCGGACCCAGATCCACGTTTGCGGCTAACCCCTAAATCCTGAGGAAAATTTTGTGACCTTTTTGTCCATTTTGGCGATGGTCATGTAAAAAGGGTGATCCACCCAACCAAGTTAGGCGAACCTGGATATCCAAAAACCATCCCAAGTCAAATTTAGCATGTGTTTCGACCCTAATCTTCAATCGCAATCATTTTTTTGCTTCCAAACCTATCCAAATGATCATCAAAGCCTTTGAAATAGTGAGAATTAGTCAAATACAAATTAAACCTAAATTAAAAATTAAAAACTCAATTTAACATCGCGGCGCGACGCCGGGTACATCACTCTTTGTGTTTCCACTTTGAGGAAATAAACTATCTCCCCAACTTGAGATCAATTTTAGTTTAAAAGGCATGGAGATTGCAAGAGAGCATCAAGCATTTCACCCGATCTCTCCACTTTGATGACTTGAATCTCTTACCCAACTTCGCATCATGATTTTGTTTTGGATCGTTGGGCAAGAGTGAAAGAGTCACTAGGCCACGCGAGCATCGATCTTCATAATTCTTATCCTTCAAGTGAGGGACACTCTCATCTTAACATGAACTAAAGTTTCCATATATGATTTTTTTTTCTTTTTCTTTCAACTCTAGTATCATTCTACTAATTTTGGCTTATTGGATTGTTATTGCTTTGGGTTGGTTACACAAACTCAAAATATCTTCCACATCCACCTTCACCTCTTCACTTGGATTGGGTTCAAACCGTTCAACTTCGAACATGCACTGGCTCATCTCATCACACCAAGCAAGGTGCAACTCGTGAGACTCTTCTTCGCTCTTTTTTTCCATTGGATAATACGGATTTTCCATCCTCATAGTTGATCTCATCTTATCCATAAAAGTATTAAGCCTCATCCCAAAGTAGAACAGGTCATGGCATCGAGCTAGTAACACTTTTTAAGGCTTTCTATCACATTGAAGAATTGGTGTAGGACTTTCTCATTCCAAATGAGTTTGGCATGCACGACCCCACAATGACATGGGTCGGTACAGGGCAACCCATCCCCAAAAATGCAATGATCACAAAAAGCCATAGAAACAAAACAAAAGAAAATAAAGACAACTATTCACAATCTAGATAGAAACAAGTAAACTAGAAATCCTAAATCGATTCAATACGCCTAATTGTTCCCCGGCAGCGATGCTATTTTTTATAACGCTCAAATCACCCTTTAAAACTAATCAAAAGAGTGAGCGGTCGTCGTCAATAAAAATACCCAACTAAGAGTTGGGGTCAAATCCCACAAGGAACAATATAACGGTAATAGAAAAGGTAAAGGCTAACTAGTTACTAGTTTGAATCTAGACATACAAGTTACACGAGTATCAAACATAAGGAAATTTTTGACAACTACACTTCTAATGGGGGCAAACACGATATCAAGGAAGGGATGTATGGGAATTGGCAAAACTTGAGATTCAATCAACACTCAACGATCCATTGCAATTCAATCCAAGATCAATCACACAATTACAAAATAACCCACAACCTTAACTTACACCTCTCTTTAAAGGAAGCCTTGCACTGAACAATGAAACCATAAACTTTCATCTTTCGATCTTAAATTCAAGATTTAAAGTTAAAATGTAATTATCAATCTAATTCTCCACTTCACAAACTCTATTTTCAAAAAACCCACGAATATCAGAAGTTAAGGTTAAGCGTGCACTCTTAACCTATGAATTCAAACATGAAAACTAGATTGAACCTACTTCATGAAATCAAGCATGGAAACAAGGAACTACAAAAGCAATAGAGCAATTAATCACACACCCACAAAGCTTTTTTCTATTTCTAGCACAAAACCCAAATTTCATACAAATCATCACACCCACATTTCTAGCAAGTAAGAACAAGGAAATTAAGAAAGGGTAAAAGATATTACTAGAATTGAACACAATCTTCAAATCTACAACTGAAATGTGAGGCAACTCACCTTCAATGTCTCAACCCCAAATTGAAATCCACAAATTAATCTCCAAAAGTTAAGTTAAGTTAAGTTATGGGGGATTCTCTAGTTTCATATATGAATGTTTCATAATGTGAACAATGATTTCCTATGATTGTAAAAGGGATTTTTGGAATAGATTTGGTGAAATTCCCAATCTGTCCAGGCTGCTCCGAAATGCGACCCTCCATGTTCGCAGAGGTTGGTCTACTTTCGCAGACTTTTGTTGACCAAAGTTCCAAGTTTGCGGCCCATAGGGCGCGTTTGCTGACCTTCGTTGACCACAGTACTGCATTTGCGGCCCATAGGGAGCATTTGTTGTCCTTCTTTGACTAGAACTCCGTGTTTGTGGTTCTTTGCGTTTTTCCTGCCAGAAATGTAACTTTCAGTTGTTAACCTCTTTTTACTCCAATTCTGCTTGATTTCTTCAAGAATCTTCAAAATCCATTCTCCATTTCATTTTCCTGCAAATATGAAGCAAACCACATTAAAAGCACCGATTCTAAACCAAAGAAAGCCAAAATAACTAAGAAAAAAAGCCTCAAATGAGTGGAAATTCACCATTCATCATCCAACTTCAGCTTGTTGCAGTTATTGACAGTAATTTGTATGCCATCCCAGAGATCCAAGTTGTGCTAGTCCTCAAAAAGAGCCTCAAATGAGCCACATGGGCTTTCCCCGATTATAAAGAAATCTTCGACTCTGGCATATCTAAAAAGTTGAGTGGCATAGCAAAGAGACCTATTGTGCATGGAAGTAGAGTCATTGACAGTAATTTGTCTGCCATCACAGAGATCCAAGACTTGTTCTAGAGGCATAAATTTGAATGGATGACCAGAAAGCCAAGGCATTATGTGAGGCATCTAACTAGGGAGTTCTACGCATCATATGTTGCTTCATTATTGAATTTTGTGGCTTCTAAAGAATCTAAAAAGAGGAAGAAAGAGGCAGCATTACAATTGGCACCACTATATCAGGTGTAGGTCCATGGAGTGTCTGTAGATATCTCTGAGGCAACCATAAATAGATTTCTGCATGGCGCAGACTACAATGCACCTACTGAGGTGGGATTATATGAGCATAGTCACCAAATAATGACAAGTGAATATGAGATGTGTGATTTTACTATGCGAGAAAGTATAATGGAATGGATTTCTGGGCTAATAGCGACTAAGGGTAAGGCAGCACTATAGGTCACCAACTCAAGGTTCCTTATCAGAAAGGCCTTCTTGAATTTTCAGACCAAATTCTGGTCTACTGTGGTTCATGCACAATTTAGGCCGACAGTTAATGACAACACCATTTCTCCCTCACAGGTATCCTTGATAGCTTGTATCATGGACCAATATACATTGAATGTGGGTCGATTGATTGCCACCAAAATGAGGATCGTGCTTTTAATATAAAAAAATTGGTCTTCTCTTTCCTTGTCTGATAATAAGATTGTATGATAATGTTTAGGTGTCGGGTAACCATATAGTCGATCATCCCACCGATGCCACCAAAAACACATTTGTCACCTTGATCAAAAACTTGGAAAATACACTGTATAGAATAAGACCAGTTCTAGCAACACCACTGGCTGTGTTGCTAAATCTACCAACTGAGTTGATACCGGCTGAGGGAGTAGCATGAAAGTCTACAAAGGGTACAACATAGGAGAATTCAGGAATCAAGCCTACAGCAACACCAACCTTTTCAACCACAGTTACAGTTGTCACAATCCTCATGATATTTCTAGAAAAACGTGTAGCGAAGTAGAGACAGTCCAGTGCGATACTAGATCAAGTAGTTGAAAAACTACCACAGGTGGTCCAAAGCCAAGTTCAAGTTGTTGACCTCATGTTGCTTGATGAGCTCTGGAGAAATTGTTTTTATGTGGGGTCGCATTGATGGCCTAGAGACATACTTCACAGATCGGATAGATGCCTTGAGTTTTCTTGATGTTGAGTCCTTGCAGGATTAGTTAACTGCTATGAGATCTGACATTGATAAACTAGCTGACAAGTCGGTTGAAGTGCCTCTTACATTGGCCATAGATTCACTGATGGATTTTTTCAGCATGGCCCCAAAAATAGGATCAGTGGGTGACATTTGGGTGATCTTTCGAGGCTAGAGAAGGAATAAGACAATGGGAAGAAAAGATTCCTTGAATCTACCCTCCCAAATGAGACTCCTCGGAGGAGGACAAAAGACTCAAGCGAGCTAGAAAAGCCTCCAGGAAAGCTCCAATACAAAAAAGAACCACAAGAGTAGCAGCAGCAGGATGGTTTGAGGTATGGCACCTCTAGTAGTCACATTCCGGTGACCACGGCTAGTGAGATACCAGTTGATCTGACTATTCCCACCGAGCATCGCATTCCAGAGATAGATATTACTCAAGAGAAGGCACCAGCTGATGCATGTGCCAACACCAGTCTGACTACTGATGCCTAAAGTTTCGCAGGTATGACCACACCTCACAACCCTTTATTTTTTACTTTGAGGGCAAATTTAAAGCATGTTTTATTGGGGGGTGGATAGGCAACCTGCCAATAGTAGTTTAAGTGTGGGGGTCGGCTCAGTTGTTTGTTTGTGTACAAGTACTATAAACTTGTTGAAATATGTGCAGCAAAATTGAGATTTGTGTTGGATACGATAAAAGCACCATGTTTGATAGTTGACTGTATAGACTATTTGTGTTATATTTCATGTACCTACGTTTGTTGATCATTGTTAACTAGAACATGAATTTTTTGACTGAATACTAGAAAATAGAAGCATGTGCCAGGAATGTGTGAGTGTTTGTTTGAAGTCTAACTTTGTATGTATAATCTAGATCTTGCCCAAGTAGTCTTGCTAATATTGTGAGATAGCTGGTTAGGAAAGGATCATAGGTCATTTTTGTTATATAGTCCACATTAGCCAAAAACACCTACCAAATAAAATCATGAACCCTGTTTGAGCCTTGAAGCTGATTTTTTTTGTTTGTCACCCCTATTTCAATGTCGTATCCTTGGTTCTCCAAATGAACGATGCCACAACTCAACCCAAATGCCTAAGTTGAGGGTGGGTATGAGTAAAATGAAAAAGTAATGGCTTAGCAATCGTATCCTTGGTTATTCTGAAGGCACGAAACGACAATACAGAAGAATGGTTCAGATAGATGGTGGATAAAAAAGAGAGAGAAAAGAAAAAGAAAAGGAGAAAAGAAAGTGATGTGGGTGTTGAGATGCGAGAAAGAAAGAAAGATCGGAAATACCTAAGAAAGATTTGTGTGCCTAAAAGTAACATTGGGGGACCAGGGTAATCTAGTCACTCTTATGCCTAAATATTCCATTTCCTAATTCGATCTAACATTACAAGCCAATAAAGTCCTATAGTGATCCTAATCCTGTTGTTTGATGATTAAGGGGTAGAAAATAAGGGTAAGCATATGGTTTGAGTACTTGCATTGTCAGAAGTTCTTTCGGAGAGTGAGCGTATCTGTTAGTCCCAAATCTTATGTGTGAGAGACTTCTTTAAGGTAAGGGCACTATGTTTGCATTTTCTAGTCGTTTAAGTCGACTGAAAGATTGTTGCTTGCACAAGCATGATCGACTATGTTTCATGAGATGTCGTCCATTGATCCTTGCATGTTAGCTAGATGATTTTGTGTGTACATTTTTTTGGAAGTAGTTGATGCATATCTTTGATAATTCTCTTATGTACTTGAGTGTCGGTTATTTTTCTTTTTCATCACTTGAGGACAAGCAATGGTTCTAAGTTGAGGGTGTTGATGTGTCGTGAGCTTATAGCACATTTGACACCAAAAATAAAGGATTATTTCAAGGAACCAAGCATGTTTGTTGTAGATATGATGCTTCTTTTGTTAAATGTGTAGGAAAAGAGGTTCTTGAAAATAAGTGAAAGAGAAAAGCTGAATTTATAGTTAAGAAATGTGCACGAGAGGCCATAGAAGCTGTGAAGATGTATACGGCTCTTGAACCCAACCGTGAACATGATCTATGGAAAGAAAAAGGCAAGTGAAACTGAACGAGACCATATACGGATCGTACAACTTATACGATAAGGCTAGGAGTCCGTGAAGATTCAAGGTCAAGACAAGTTGAAGTCCAAGTGTGAAGACAGTTGAACGAGAACTCGATACAAGCCGTGATGATGTATACGGATCGTACAGTAACTCGTGGGAAGATGAATTTTAAACTGAGTAAAAAATTTTAAGTGTTGGATCACGGAAGGCTTAAGCGGACTGTGAAAAGCTTCACGAGTCGTTTGCCTATTCGTGAATGTTATCGACTGAACTACTTTCCTACTTCAATTAGGATTCATTTTGAAGACTATAATTAATTACTTAGGGTTTTACTTTTTTATTATCGATATTCTGATACAAGTTTTTATCGCAGAGATGATAGCTTTCTTATTTTGAGTAATCTTTTAGATAATTGATCAACGTTTTGGTCTTGAATTCGTGTTCTTAATCAAGATTTATTATTTTTCATTATTCTAAGTTTAATTTTTCTAAACTTTCATCAATGTTTTATTGCTTTGTTAAGAACATGAGCAGTTGAACACCACAACTAGGGTTGTGGGAACCATGACTAGGGTACAACATTAAAATCAACCATGAATGATTGTCAAGTGATGTTTTCCAATATATTCCATGTTTATGTTCCTCTTGGTCTTGATTTGGTCTCGATAACTTTTCAATATTTGAAACAGATTTTGAAGTTCTTAGTTCATCAAATTTGATGTTTGATCGATTTCCTTGACCAAAAGTTATTCTCTTCAACTAATCTCTCACTCTTTCATGGATAAAATAAAACTTTAAATTTTTTAAACATGATTTCAAATTGAAACAAAGAATAAATAAATCCTCAAAATAAGATTGATGAAGGTCTCAATAAAAATAATATTAAATATTATGAGTAATGGGTGAAAAAGAAGAGAACTTAAAAATATGTGTGGAAATGGAAATAGACATGATTTAAGTCTTGAACTCTGGAAAAATGGAAGATATGGAGATGGAGATTAAATCTTTTGGAGATAAATATGGAGAGATATGTAAGGATTACTTTCCTTTTTTGAAAGACATGTATCAAAAGTCAAATCCCTAAGGATCTGTTTAGAAAGCCACCAAGGTAATTGGATTTGGTGTAATTGGATGTAATTACATTGTCTGTCCTGTTTGGTTGGCCATGTAATTATCTGGTCAGCAAGTAATTGGGTACAGGGGGGATTGTTGGTAATTACATGGTGTAATTACAAGCTGATTACTTTGTAATTTCTTCCTGTTATTTCTTTTTTTTGTTTTAATGTGTTTTTTATTTTTATTATTTTAAATTCTTTTTTGTTTTTATTATTATAATATTTTCTAAAAATATTTTTTTATTATTTATATTTCATTTCCCTCCTATTTCAACCTTTAATTCATGTAATTCCATGCAATTATTTGTATTATCTAATTTTATGCTATATTTATTTATTTTTTCATTCAAATTTTATTTGTATTCTAATTTTTAAATTAAAGTAGAATTCATAATTGAGTAAGGTTTTAGACTTACATTTTTTTTTCTTTTAAATCATATTTATGTATGTTATGTTGAAATTTGACATAAGAGTATTATGTTAATTTTTTTGTTTTGAATTTAGAACTTATGTTATATTTTCAATTTCATTTGTTTTAGTAGTACTGACTTGAGACTTCATATTGCAAGTCATTCATCTTTTATTTAGACTTGATAGATTATCTTTTTGATAAATATTTTTATAATTTATGACATTTTACTTATAATATTAATCTTTTTGTCAAACATGTATTTCATGATGTTCACAGAAATTTTGTACTTTAAATTTTTATGATTAATTCAACTGAAATATACTAATTTGAAAAATATAAATCAATTATTTTTTCATAATATTAGTTAAAAATATGTTTATTAATTAATATATTTTCAAAAGACAATATATATCTTAAATACTTAATTTAATATCATTTATAAAGTTTCTTATTTGTCTAAAATAATTGTGCATCCAAACAGTACATGTGTAATTACAGTGTAATTACATTGTGGCAAACAAACAGGTCATTGTAATTACTAGGATGTGTAATTACTAGGCTAGTAACTGATACCCTAGTAATTGCACCAACTCCAATTACAAGGTGGATTTCCAAACAGGCCCTAAGGGTCTGTTTGGAAAGAGGTAATTGAAATTGATGTAATTACTAGGGTAGTAATTACACATCCTAGTAATTATGTTGACTTGTTTGTTTACCACAATGTAATTACAAGTGTATTGTTTGGTTGCACAAGTGTAATCATAAGGTTATATTAAATTTTAAAAATAAAAATTAATTATTTAATATTAAAAATTTACATTAGACAAATAAGGGCATTTATAAATAATATTAAATTGAATATTTAAGATATATATTATCTTTTGAAAACATATTAATTAATAAACATATGTTCTTAACTAATATTATAAAAAAAATTGATTTATATTTTTTTATGTAATATTCTTTAATTGAATTAATCATAAAAATTAAAGTACAAAATTTATGTAAGCATCATGAAATGCATGTTTGACAAAAACATTAATATCATAAAATTATAAAATATTTGACAAAAAAAGATAATTCATCAAGTCTAACTTAAAAAAATAGCTTGCAATGTAAAATATTGAGGCAATACTCCTAAAACAAATGAAATTGAAAATAGAACATAAGTTCTAAATTCAAAAAAAAAAAAACTTTAACATAATACTCCTATATCGAATTTCAACATAACATACATAAATCTAATTTAAAAGAAAAGGAAAATGTAAGTTCATAACTTTATTCAACAATGAATTCTACTTTCATTGAAAAATTAGAAAGCTAACAAAATTATAGTAATGAATTTTTTTTAGATAATACGAAAAATTGCATGGAATCACATGAATCATGGTGTAAAGGTTGAGAATGAGAAGGAAATAAAATATAAAAAATATTTAAAAAATATTTTTAGAAGATATTAGAATAATAAAAATTAAAAAGAATTTAAAATAAAAAAATACATCAAAAAAATAGAAATAAAAGGAAGAAATTAAAAAGTAATCATTTGTAACTATATCATGTAATTACCAGCAATTCATGCGGAATTTATACACTATAGTGTATCAATATATCACTATTTATATGAGGAATTTATACAAACTCATACAAAATTAGGGGATAAAAGATTAAGATAGAAATAAACCTCTAAGCATGCAAGAAATAATCACATATTATACAGATCTTAGTCTGGATTTAAAAATATGTAAAATTTAAATTAAAAAAGACATATTCCAATAATATAATATCAACATTAAACACACATAAAATTTGAGTAACTTTATAATTTTGATATTATGTCTTATATAATTATAAAATCAAATCATACAATAAAATTTAAGTGTTACTTTTTGTTAATATTCACAAGAAGAAAATGAATACAATCAAGAACCCCGAACATATACCTCAATCCCAAGTTAATTCTCAATATGTTTTTGTCTCTGCATTTTATTTTATTTTTGGCTCTTTTGGGTGTGTGTTGTTTTCTTTTCTTTCCTCTTTGTTGGATGTGCAGAATGGAATATGTGTTTTGTTGTGTCTGTATTTTTTATTTTTTTGTGCAGGTGGATATTCGTATAGTGTAGGGTGAGATGAGTAATGTGTGTGGATGTATTTATTTAATGAATGTTTTTTTATTTTTTCTTCCAAATGTGCAGATGTGTGTTATCGTGTGTGAGTGGAAAAAATATGTTTGCGAGGTATCGTGTATGCTGCAAAGCTGAGGAACGTGGGGGAATGGAAGTGAGCTCTTTTGATTTGAGAAAATTTAGGGAAAAGCAAAAAATGTGAGGAATGGGATGAACTGATTTGAAGTCAGGATTTTCTTTTTGGGAAATTTTCACAGATAGCCATTATAATAAACTTAATTATGCTTCATAGCTATAGTTTGCATATTTACAGATTATAGCTATAGTTTAAGCTGTCTCATTTGTATAATTTGCGGATTTGTATAATTCGCAGGTTTGTATAATTCGCAGATACATTTGTATAATTCAGTTATTTTTGTATAAACTCGAAATAACGAATTTATACAATTACCAACATCAGAAGTGCAAATAGTTATACAAATTATATTATACAAATTCTGAATTATACAAAAGTTATACAAATTATATTATACAAATTTTGAATTACACAAATGCGCGAATTATACAAAACTAAAAAGCTGAGTTGTATAATTATAGCTAAAAGTAAGCTGCGAATTATAATTAAGGTAAACTATAGCTATATTAAGTAATTAACTAGTATATGTTTGTTTATACGCGTAATTTTCTCATTCTTTTTTGGTTATTCTAATTAGAGCCGTCAATATGGGCTAGGCTCGTTGGGTCGGCCTGGCCTAATCCGGGATTTGATAGGGCTGTGCTATAATTTTTGGAGCCCATTTAAGAAAATAGTTTTTTATCCCGGCTTGAATAAGTCTGCCGATTTGTGGGACTTGAGATATATGGATAGGGCCGGTCCGTGGGCCAAACAAAAATTAATTAAAAATAAAAAATAAAATAGAGTATTAAAAATAACAAAAATCTAAACTCAAAATCAGTTTAAAGTTTGAAATATTACAATTTAAATACAAATTATGTCTATAAAATATGTAATCATAAAATAAAAATTCCCTAAAATTTCTAGGAATCATTAAATAGGCCGTAGCCTATGGAAATTGTCATAGTTTTTGTATTTTTATTATGATCATTGAAAAATAATTAGATTTATATTTTTATTTAGCTATTTATGCTTTTACTTGAAATCAAACTTAATAAATATTATAAAGATAATTTTATTTGTGGATTTAATTAACAAGTAGTAACACTAACACTATGTAATATTATCTTGTCGATATTTATGATAATAATTTTAAATTATAATTTAATTTAAAAAATTATAAAAAATATATTCTTACGAAAAGAGGGCTTGCCCGGCAAGCCCGTAGCTCACGTACTTGTGGGCTGGGCCGACCATTTTCTGGCCCACACCAAAAATGGGCTAGCCCGACCTGATCCGTCAAATTTCAAAGCATGTATGGATTAGCCCAAATGGAGTGGGTCAACTCATATTAACAGCTCTAATTCTAATACTATGTAAAAGAAAAATGATAAAATATATTTTAAAAACTACTTTGAACTAACAAAAATTTTAAAAAAGTTGCTAGACTAAAAATAGGAGTAAGATACACTAGTTTATTTATCAAAATCCAAATTAAAAGAAAAAAATATATTTTGTAAAATTCTAATTCTTTTTTAAAACAATTAAAAACAAAGCTTACCCTATTATTATTATTTTTTGTTTTCAAATCTTTTAAAATAAACTTAATAAAATAAGATATTCAATTTAGATTTTTTAAAAAAATATTTAATCACTAAAAATGGTGATAAACTTCAAGGTCGGTCAAAAATCAGGTCTCGAACGCCTACAGGCTACAATCTGCCAAAGGGAGCTTTTTGCATCTAACTGTGGAGACTACCACTCATATCAATGAAGTAATACAATACATATTAAAAAGGAAACCCATTGAGCCAAGAAAATCGTTAGGCTGTCGAGTAAGATTGTGAGAAAGGAAAATCAAGAGGAAAGCATCTTCCTAGAGTAAATACAACAAAGTTTCACCAAAATTATTATAGAACAGGATGGTCGATAACTCAAATACAACAAACTTTTATCATCATTCCCAAGTGAAAAGGAAAAATCACCAAAGATTCAAGACATCAATATTTCAACACCAAGAAAAGGTGAATTGCTTTAGTCATCATTTTAAGCCGCCCACAAAAGAGGTTCCAAGGAATGTCAAAATTCCCAGCACAAAATTTAAAAGTGAAACAATCAATAACAAACTACAACCAGCTAAAGCAAAGCAGGAAAACGGACAGGAATAAAATAGAACTAAAAATCTCCCGAGCAAATTCACAATTCAGGCTAACTGCAACAAGTGAAAAGACCAAGTACCATTTTCACTGGCATTACTTCCCACCATCCCCAAAAAGTCAACCACATTGTAACTTTTACAACTCTTAAATTGAGCCAGCTTTCCCTTACATATACTGCATCATCCATCACCAAGAGAATCTGCAATTAAAAATTGATAAGCCAGCTAAGATACATCAATATCCATGCCCCACGAAACCACTTGGGCAGATTTCTTTGTTGAAACATGTGAACAAACAAAAAAGATGCAGACCTTTAGTTGAAGCTGAATCCCCCAGAGGGCACAGAGACCTCGCCACCTCCAAACTGAAAACCTTGTTGGGGTGTATCACCAGGTGGCATCGTCTCGTCATCTTCTTCCAACCAGTACGTCTCAAGAATCTTAACTGCCTTTTCATAAATCTCTTGATTGTCATGGCTTTGAAGATTCTCGATTTTTTCTAAACCTTCAGCATCATCAATCAGCTGAGCATAAAGATTTATATCTGATGTCCGACCCAAATTCTTCTCAGCTTCCCCAACCTTCAAAATATTTTCAAGCCCTTCAAGACAAACTGTGACAATCCTTGGGTCAGGACAAATGAGGAGATCACACAATGGTTTGATACAACCTTGACTAACAAGGTACCTGCAGGTAATGATAACATAGAATATGTCTTAGGTAATGATAGATAACATAAACAGCTCATGCCGCACACCAACCAGAATATCAAAATCTTACTTGATCTGCTCATGCGAACCACCAGATGTGGCATTTGAAATTGCCCATGCAGCCTCCTTTTTTATTTCAAACTCCGCATTTTGTAGCAAATTAACAAGGGGGCCTATAATACCAGCGTCAACCACACACTGCAGCATCGAAAGATTAGCATAACAATGAAGCCCAAGTGGAAACAATAAATAAACATCCTTGAGAAAAAGGGTGATGAGAAAGGTGAATTCCTGGCTCTACCTGAATTTGCTCCCGGTTGCCAGCCGTGATGTTAGAAATTGTCCAGCAAGCTTCCTTCTTAATACTCTTCTTGTGACTACCATTCAACAAGTTCAAAAGACAGGGCAAAGCCTGATGGCCGATGATACACTGAAAAAAAATTATTAATAAAAAAGTAAGCTTCAGCATTTGACATCAGACAATCAGGTACCATTTTTGCTTCAGCTATCAGACAACAAAGATACAAAAAGAAGGATTTAATTTGTTAGAAAAATAAGCTTCATTATCTGATATTTACAACAAAACCACATATAAACATAGTTTCACCCAAAAGAAACAACACAGAAAGAAAAGGCAGACATAAAACTGGCAACCACAACAAGAAAATGACCTCACAGATCAAAAATAAATCATTGTGTGTAGTGACACCCTAATATAACTGAAGATTGGCCAATATATATGTGATCCTAGATGCATGTCTCAATTCCAAGTAATGGAATAAATAATTTGTTAAAAAGGAAGTTCAGAATCCTCAGGGTGTCCAAATCCTACATCTCTAATAGATAGTTCAAAGAACATCTGAATCTGATGACAGGCAAATATTTCAATCAGAAAAGAAGTGATTTCTCTACTAATTTAGGACACACCAAAATAAAGCTACCATTTATGTCACGGTTTTCGTTTTTTATTTTCTACAATGAAGTAGGTGTAATATCTCAACAGCTGTAGGAAGAAAAACAACATAAATTAGGGCAACATGGAACGTTCAGAAGATCAATGAGAGTAGGAGAAGGAGATCATAAACTAGTAGATCAACAAATTCTCAGAAAACAGAAACAATTTAAAGGGATCCGTAACTTCTAAACTGGCAAGTTATACCAACCTCACAAATTCACAGTTACATTTCTACACTCACAAATGCAACCCAAGTTTAGCAATAGATGAATACAAAATTCTATGTTGCTGACAAATATTAACATGATGTATTTCAATTAATTAGGTGAACATTTGGTTTGCAGAAAGAATAAACTAGGATAAGTTGTTTTACAATGTTTAAGATTTGGCTATTTTGCTGTCTAATTTTTTTGCAACTTAATTCGACAATTTCTCTTTTGAGCGAAGGATCTAGCGAAAACAGCCTAAATACCCCACAAAAGGTAGGGGGGGGGGGGG
>JAJOOS010006208.1:0-37656 GCA_029582725.1 Solanum chiquidenum | reverse complement strand
GCTATACTAAGATTAACCTATGTTCCCAGTCCTTTCTGGAAGGAATTCAAGAAGTTGGCGGTAAATTGTGCTCTTCTATCAGAGATAATAGTTATTGGGACACCGTGTAGCCTAACAATCTCTCTAATATAGAGCCCTGCATAGTCTTCGGCCGTAAAAGTATCCCTGACCGGTAAGAAGTAGGATGATTTTGTTAATCTATCAATAATTACCCAAATAGAGTCAAACTTGCAATGCGTTCGAGGTAACCGTGTTATAAAATCCATATTTATTGCTTCCCACTTCTACAAAGGTATGGCTATCTCCTGAACTAGCCCGGTGGGCTTTTGGTGCTCAACCTTCACCTGTTGGCAGTTAGGACATTGTGCCACAAACTCAGAAACGTCCTTCTTCATCCCGTGCCACCAATAGATCTCCTTAATATCATGGTACATCTTCGTTGAACTTGGGTGAATAGAATAACGGGAATGATGTGCCTCTTCCATAATCCGATGTTGAAGCCCTGCAACATTCAGAACACACAATCGACCGCTATATCTGAGAACTCGATCTCCTGCTATATCAAATGCTAAAGACAGCTGTTCCTAGGCCTTGGCTCGGAGATACTCTATTCTAGGATCCTCTTGTTGCCGTGATTTTACCTCCACAACTAGAGATGATACGGTTGTGTCCTGAATTGTGACCCCACTATCGTCTCCCTCTAACAATCTGACTCCCAAGCTAGCTAACTGATGAAGCTGTCATGCTAGGTCCCGCTTCTCAACATCTAAATAGGATAAACTACCCATAGATCTTCGACTGAGGGCATCCTCTACCACATTTGCCTTTTTTGGATGATGTAAAATATCTACGTCATAGTCTTTCCATGATTCAAGCCATCGACGTTGTCACAAATTTAACTCCTTCTGTCTAAAGATATATTGAAGACTTTTATGATCTGTGAAAATGTCAAGATGAAAGCCATACAAATAGTGTCTCCAGATCTTTAACGCATGCACAACTACAGCCAACTCTAAATCGTGGGTATAATAGTTCTTCTCATGATTCCTCAACTGCATTGAAGCATATGCGATAACCTTACCATGTTGCATTAGAACACATCCCAACCCAACGCCAGAGGCATCACAGTAAATGATGAGTCCACAAATTGGACTCATTTAGGGCTATATTTTAATAGAAATTATGTCCTCAAATGCTTATTTTATCTCAATATCTGATGAAAACCTCTAAGTTTCAGGTATTTGAAGTTTAAAGGAAAGCATGGACACTAGTTCACAAAAAAGGAACAAAAAGGCTGAAAAGAACAAGAAAACGAAGACCTGAGGATCGCCGAGTCCACTTAGCGAATCGCCGAAGGGTATGACTTCGCCTTTTGTTCTTGTGTGCTGAGCCCTGAAGGAAGGGATCAAGTCGGCGGAAAAATGGAGCAATCGTCGCATCGCTGAGAAGGTCCGCCAAGCAGTACTATATCGCCCCATGAACCAGAGCATAACGATGCCGAAGGATGGTGCAAGACGGCGATGAACTACACCAAAGAGCAAATCACTGAGTTGATCGGCGACTCCGACAAATGTCGCCGAGTGATCCGCTGCATCATAAATTTTTTGAAAACTATAAATATAATATTCGTTGAGAGTTATATCTTAGTATTAGATTTTATTAACATATTTTGATTATCCAATTATCAAAAATATTTTGTAGTACTTTTTACTCTCAAGTTTGGAGAGGGTTTTGGAAACTTGAAGAAAAGAGTTCATCTTCCCCAAGTTGGAAGTGAGTCTTCTCTATTCTACTTCCTTTGCCTAAATCAAGGTTTAATTTCTTTTACCCATTTGATTTTACTATCAGTTTAGGTGTATTTAGTTATTTCTTAATGTGTGGTTAAAAACCCCCATTCTTGGGGTGTGATTTAGCAAATATGTGTTGATATTATTATTGGGTCTTGCTTGCTGATAGGTTAGATATATTTTAATGGTGATTTCACCTAGTGGTTGTGGTTTAATTTAATGGGTTTGTAGTTGTAAATATAAAGCCACCCATGTGTTTTTGGCTTGCTCGAGAGGGAGGTCGTGAAACCAAAACCACTAGACTGATGGCCTAAGGAGTGGGTCGACATGAGGTTCAGCCCGAGAGGGTGAGCCCTAGTCCCATATCCTAACACTCAGCTTGAGAGAGTGAGTGGGGTAAGGCGTAGGATGGTCTTCATGCGGCAAATAGCTGTCCGAGAGGAACGCATTTGAAACGGGGTAAGTTGCCCGAGAGGGAACTTATTTCCATCTAAAGCTTAGCCTAGTCACTATTATCTTGCAAATTTCCTATCGAAAACATGTACCCAACCATTTATCTCAACTTGTATTGCGGTCAGACCCCAAGAACTCTCCCCAATATTTGATTTTGTTGTTATTTTTGTTGTTTTTACTTACTTGTGACAAAAAACCCCAAATTGATATTTGACACTTTTGTGTGCCCCCTTCGCCTTACAATGTTTTGAATAGTTAATTTGTTTAGCTACGACTAGTTAGAACTAGATTTTAATTTTCTATTAATTCTCAAAAATGCTCCCTCGGGACACGACCCCAACCCTTGGTTTGGTTACGATAATATCGACGATCGTAGACACTCGAACCGTAGTTAGTGTCGTTGGTCACGATAAGCATCAAAATGGCGCCGCTAACAGGGAGTGGTGTTATTTGAGAATTTTTAGATTAGTAGAATTTTTGTTCTTCTTAGTTGTAGTTTACTAACCTAATTCTTAGTTTTGTCTAGCTTGTTTGTGTGTTGAAATAGCATAATGAGTATACATGATGGGGATGGTGGTCCAATGGAGTACCTCCTAGTAGAAGTGATGAGATTCAGGGATCACATCCTGAACTTCAAGCATCTAGAAGGAGAACCTTTTCATGAGTCGTGGCTGAGGTTTAAAACACTATTGATACAATTCCCAACTCATGAAATCCCCAACCTAGTTCTACTGGAATGCTTCTATAGGAGTCTAAATCCTGGAAACAGAGGGTTAATCGATCGACTTATGCCAGGTGGTCGTGAGAAATACTCCTATGAGACCGCAACCAAATTCCTTGACCTTGTGGCTTAAACCAACAAGGATACTGAAAAAGACTAGCAATTGATCATTTTGCTGGGTCAAATGGATAACTTGACCCAAAAGGTCATGGAACTGGAGGTGGTGTCCAAAGAGAAGAGCCAATGCAGACCACTTATTGAGCAGGGAAAATCTATGGACATTGAAAATAAATGTATCGAAGATATTTTATTGACCATTCTTCAAAAGCTAAATAAGCAAGATAGAGTGATAGACGAGATTAGAGAAAATGTAGAAGTGCTAAATCAGATGAGCAGTTCTCACTCTAGTTCTATCCAGCTAATTGAAACTCTCTTGGGTCATGTAATGCCTAATCTCCATCAGGCACAAGAAAAGGGGTTGCCAAATGATGTTTTGGCTAACCCCAAAAGTGAAATCTAGGTGGTAACCCGCGTCGTACCACTAACTAAGGCGCTGTTTGGGAGGCAACCCAAAACCCTTAACTACTTTAATTTTGTTATTTTTGAAATAAAGGTGTTTTGATTTTGTAGGATTGGGCCATGAAAAGTTTGTGAAAAGTACAGGATGAATTACTTAAGTCTAATTGGCGAAGTGCCGACAAGATCGGCGACCACTACAAAGACCGCCATTTGGATCCTCTCTTTGACTAAGGGTCCTGTAAAACGCGGTGAGAAATACGAAAACTCGGCGGATCGTCGAGTAGAGTTGAAAATCCAACTAATGTCGCTGAGTGGGTGAGATCTGGATGGGTTTTTAGAAAACCATGGGCTTTAACGTTCAACCTCTTTACATACCCCCTCAGTCTCAATTCTCATAAAATCACACCTACTTAGTATTTTCAGCATTTTTGCAACTTGTAAGTATTTTAGCTGCCTGAGTAGTGCTTGGATCTGTGATAACCTGCTGCTTAGCATCACAATCTCGATCTAATCTGCCTAAAAGGTTGGATCTCAAAACCCTGCAATTAATTGTGATATGTATGCTCTCATTGCAAGTAATTTCTTCCTATGTAATGTGATGTGCCTTTCTGATGAATTTAAACTAATCAGGGTGCTAAGGTGAGTTTGCCGAATTACTTGGCGATTCACCAAAATTATCCCATCTTGCCTGTAACTTCATACTGCTTGTAATCAGTGCTCTGTAACTTTCGGTCAGAAATATTGATCGCCAAAATTAGTCGGTGATTCACCGATCTTTTCGGCAAGTCCTTCTGTAATTGTGTTTCTCTAAACTCGATTTAGTTGTTTTAACTTTTTCGAATTCTTTGCAGAAATAACTAGATCCAAAGTTGCAGGAAGAAGCAATCCACCCCAAAGTGGAACAAAAGGGATTACAATGAACGATGATGCAGATACATTCAGAAGCAAAGTTGCTAAACTTTCCACAACGTGCGAAAGGGGGTAGGGCAAACACAAGGCCCTTGAGTTATCAGATGCAAGCACTGAACATAATAGATTTTATAGAAATGACCCCAACCCATCTAAAAGCGAAGATGTGGGTTCTGATGAGAATGATTTGCAAATAGCACAAAGGGCTGAGCGGCGAATTAAGAAGCTGAATGATTCATCCAGGGCCAGGACTCCCTGCCTACAACTACTACACCTCCAGTTCCAGCGTAGATAATGGTATTAGCACCCCCAGTACAAGTTCCTCCACCTAAATCAATAAAACGAGTAAAGGCTGAGGGGCTGAGGAAAATCCTGGAAGAAAAGCGTTTGTCCATATACGGGGTTATAGATAGATACCCAGAGATAATAGAGTGTCTGAGATACCACAAGTTCCAAATCTTCACCAAACCCCATGGCCCTTATATTCCAAACTAGGTAAGAGAGTTCTACAGTGCATATAGTGCATGAATACCCCAACAAAAGAAACTAGCAGCAGCCTTCAAAGAAGTTAGCTATGTGGTTTTCAGAGGCAAGAGAGTGAAATGTGATAATGAGGAAATCAATGCAGTCTTGGGCATGCCCACAAATATTAGGGATCACTGCCAGTACTTGATCAGAACAAAGAAGCTGGATGAGATGAAAGAGTGGTTAGCCCCACTAATTGCAGATGAAACTCCAAAGTGGGTGGCGGAAGGAGTTCAGATTGAAAAGAAAGAACTAAACATAGCCGCAAGGTTCTGGTTCAGTTTTATCAGCAGCACAATTATGCCATCCCAAAATGAGTCGATCATTCGCCTTGCCAAGGCAGCTTTCCTAGGTTGCGTCATAGAGGAGACTCAGATAAACTTGGGTACAATCATTGCTTCAAAGATACTCATGCGTGCAAGACAGAGCCAAACCTCACCTACATTTCCAGTATTGATCACAAAATTATGCAAATGAGCCCAGGTGCCTCGATATGTCAAGAAGGATGTAGAAGTGATGCCCACAACCTCTGCCGATATCCGGAGGATCGAAGTGGATTATCTTAAGGATCAGGCAGAAAGGAAAAAGGCAACATCGATGGAACTAGTAAATACAGAATCATCGCCTGCAGAGGCACCTCTGTCTAATCTGACCCCTGGGCCTTTAGGTATATCCATTGCCACTGTTACTCCCGCTGATTCTGTAGGAAGGAAAAAGGCAACATCGATGGAACTAGTAAATAAAAAATCATCGCCTGCAGAGGCACCTCTGTCTAATCTGACCCCTGGGCCTTTAGGTATATCCATTGCCACTGTTACTCCCGCTGATTCTGTAGGTTCTTCTGATGCTACACGATCGCTAAGAACCACCACTGTTTCAGCAGATTCGTAACTTCCACTCACCCGGGCGTCTCTACTTTAGATGGGATAGTTGGCTCTTTCTGCTGATCGTCGAGTTGCTCGCCTAGAGGCCTTTGTTCCAGGCATGGTCCAGATTTCCTTAACTGATGTTGTGACACCTCTGAGAGCTACAATTGATTCCCTAGCGGCCAGAATAGAGGTGTGTGAGCACAACCAAGGATCCACAGAGGAGGTAACGGCGCTGAACTGCAAAAAAGATATGGACCACATGAAGTCCAGTGATGTGTCCATGGTCTTTGGAACAGTAAAGATTCCAGATATGCCCAAAATGCCTCAGACTACTACAGGACATGGAGATGGAATGGGCATATAGTTGATCTTGAATCAAAGGCAGAAACTGACGATGAGATATTTAAGGAAGGGACATCGGACGACATAGCTGAGACTGAAGAAATCATGATAGATGCTGCTGTGCAAGCTTTCTTGGCAAAGTCTCCTGCCGATGTACCCAGTGCAGTTGATCCCTCTGAAAGTCACTCAAGATACTGATGCCCAAACAGATAAAGCGACCTATTATCTAGGATCCCCTATTTACCTCCTTCTTTGTCTTTCTTAATTTTTCCTTTCGAATTATGTGTTAATTGCATTTGAGGACAAATTGCTTTTAATTGTGGTGGGGTGAGGGTCACCTTTTGTTTGGTATTTGTGATTCATGTTTTGTATATTTGGGTTGTCTGTTTTACTTGTGTTACATATTGCCTTTCGTGGATATTTGAGCTCATGGATCTCTTTTGTTATAAATTGCAAAAATGATTTTGAACCCTTTCGAATTTTATTTTATTTTTGAAATTTTTTACCACCGCTTGTGTTGAAAGTGGCTGTTCTTTTTTAAAATTGAAGTCTCAGTTCTGATCAATACTGATGACTTGAATAGAGCTCTCAATAGAACGAACAGGAATGTGCGGCTACGACGAGACCAAATATAGCTCCATAGACAATATGTGGGTTCTTTGCATCTTGTTGTGATTAGCTATTTATTAAACCGATTCTCGTGTAATGACCATTGCACACTAGCGAAAGTGTGTTGTCTTGTTTGACTTAAGTGTCGATGCCTTGTGTGATTAGCTTACTTTGAACCATGCTTGAAAAAACCCAGAATTTTCCCTATTAGTCTGATTGATTTAGAAAGGTTTCCTCTTGATATGATCTTAGGAAACTTTTGAAGAGTGTGAGCCAATTTGACATATACCTCTTTTGTGGCCTACCCGTGAGCGTGTGAAACTCTCTTGAACACCCTTTGAGCCTTACCTTTCTTTGAAAGAACCTTGATGAACCCTAGACCTTACTTGATCTACTACCTATAATCCTCTTAATTTGTGATTTAGTAAATAGCCAACTTAGGCCAAAAGCCTAAGTTGGGGGTGCAGTGAAAAAGGAAAAGAAGGAGTCAAGAAGTGCAGGAAAAGTCTCCCTTAAACCACGGTGTTGTGAAAAATGGAAACCCTCCATATATATAAAAAAAAGAGAAAAGAATAAAAAAGAAAAGTTGTGTAATAAAAGTACAAAAGAAATTGAGTTTCCAAGCAATCCATGAAGATGAATAAAAAGATGACTAAGAAGCACTAGAAAAAGAATTGATTAAGGAAAAGAAGGGGATGCCTTGAGAATACCACATATCATGAGGAAAAAGTCATTGAGCCTAAATGACCATACATTTGTACTCAGCCCCATTACAAGCCTTGAAAAGACCTTTTTGATCTTGAGAAAGCCAAACCGAAAGTCGATTGGAAAATAAGGGGAAACCTATGGGTTAAAACATGCATTTTGTTACTCTTTTGAGTGTGAGCGTTGCATATGATTCCAGATCTTAAATTGATAAATCATGTGTGTGAATATGGAATCATTTTTTGTGTGAGGGCATTTAGATACTTTTGCTGAGCTTGAACTTGCATTAGTAGCAAGTATTGCAAGCATGAGAATCTCTGGTAATGGTGTGTCACAACTTGAATCTTTGAGTACACAATTGAATCTCCGCACAAGTAGTTTGAAGTTTTGTTGTGTGCATTCATGACTGAGTCTTCTGTAGCACTGCTTGAGACACCTTCTTTTTGAACGACTGAAGTTGAGTTTACTTGAGGACAAGCAAAAGTTTAAGTTGGGGGTGTTGATGAGTCCACAAATTGGACTCATTTAGGGCTATATTTTAATAGAAATTGTGTCCTCAAATGCTTATTTTATCTCAATATCTGATGAAAACCTCTAAGTTTTAGGTATTTGAAGTTTAATGGAAAGGATGGACACTACTTCGCAAAAAAGGAATGAAAGGGCTGAAAAGAACAAGAAAATGAAGACCTGAGCATCGCTGAGTCCACTTGACGAATCACCGAAGGGTCTGACTTCGCCTTTTGTTCCAGTGTGCTGAACCCTGAAGGAAGGGATCAAGTCGGCGGAAAAATGGAGCAGTTGGCGCATCACCGAGAAGGTCCGCGAAACAGTACTATGTCGCCCAATGGCCCAGAGCACGACAATGCTGATGGATGGTGAAAGACGGCGATCAACTACACCAAAGGGCGAATCACCGAGTTGATCGGCGATTCTGACGAATGTCACCGAGTGATCCGCTGCAGCTTAGTTTTTTTGAAAATTATAAATACTCGTTGGGACTTATAGCGTAGTATTAGATTTTAGTAACATATTTTGATTATCAAATTTTAGAAAATATTTTTTAGTACTTTTTACTCTCAAGTTTGGAGAGGGTTTTGGAAACTTGAAGAAATGAGTTCATCTTCCCCAAGTTGGAAGTGGGTCTACTCTATTCTTCTTCCTTTGCCTAAATCAAGGTCTAATTTCTTTTACCCATTTGATTTTACTATCATTTTAGTATATTTAGTTATTTCTTGATGTGTGGCAAAAACCCCCCATTCTTGGGGTGTGAGTTAGCAAATATTTGTTGATATTATTGTTGGGTCTTGCTTGCTGATAGGTTAGATGTATTTTAATGGTGATTTCATCTAGTGGTTGTGGTTTAATTTAATGGGTTTGTAGTTGCAAATACAAAGATACCCATGTGTTTTCGGCTTGCCCGAGAGGGAGGTCGCGAAACTAAGACCACTAGACTGATGGCCTAAGGAGTGGGTCGACCTGAGGTTCAGCCCGAGAGGGTGAGCCCTAGTCCCATATCCTAACACTAAAATCGAGAGAGTGAGTGGGGTAAGGCGTAGGCTGGTCTTCATGCGGCAAATGGGTGTCCGAGAGGAAGGGATTTGAAATGGGGTAAGTTGCCCGAGAGGGAACTTATTTCCATCTAAAGTTTAGCCTTGTCACTATTATCTTAAAAATTTCTATCAAAAGTATATACCCAACCATTTATCTCAACTTGTATTGCGGTCACACCCCAAGAACTCTCCCCCATACTTGATTTTCTTGTTATTTTTGTTGTTTTTACTTACTTGTGACAAAACCCCCAAATTGATATTTGACACTTCTGTGTCCCCCCTTCGATTTACAATGTTTTTAATTGTTAGTTTGTTTAGCTACGACTAGTTAGAACTAGCTTTTATTTTTCTATTAATTCTCAAAACCGCTCCCTTAGGACACGACCCCAACCCTTGGTTGGGTTACTATATTATCAACGATCGTAGACACTCAAACCGTAGTTAGTGTCGTTGGTCACAATAAGCATTAGTACACCGCATAGTCCTCTGAACCCTCTGGCAATGGTAGAATTGGTGTTGATTGTCCTTCAGTTCCTGGAAACTATGCTTTCAAGCCTCAGTCCACTAGAACTTAGCCGTTTTTTGAGTAAACTTCGTTAATGGTGCTGAAAGGGAAGAAAACCCCTCTACAACCTTCTGTAGTACCAACTAATCCTAAGAAACTATGAACCTGAGTCGGAGTCATGGGTCTGGGCCACGTATTTACGGCCTCAATCTTTTGTGTATCAACTATAATGCCGGAATCTAATATTATATGGCCTAGGAAAGCCACAGAACTCAACCAGAACTCACACTTAGAAAACTTTGCATAAAGTTCCTGCTCTCGAAGAACCTAAAGGACTGCTCGCAAGTGATCTGCATGCTCAGCTTTTTAAAGCGAATACACCAAAATATCATCAATAAATACAATCACAAACGTATCTAGATACGGTCTGAATATGCTATTCATCAGGTCCATGAACACTGCTGGGGAATTAGTTAATTCAAAAGACATTACCAAGAGCTCAAAGTGTCCATATCTGGTTCTTAAAGCTGTCTTTAGAACGTCTTTCTCCCGAACGCGTATCTGGTGCTACCTTCATCTTAAATCAATTATTGAGAAGTACTCAGCACCTTGTAACTGATCAAACAAGTCATCGATCCTCGGAAGGGGATACTTATTATTTATAGTCGCCTTATTCAGCTGTCGGTAATCGATACACATTCTTAGTGAGCCATCTTTCTTCCTCATGAATAACACTGGCGCACCCCATAGTGACACACTAGGCCTGATAAAGCCTTTATCCAGCAAATCTTTCAGCTGATCATTAAACTCTTTTAGCTCAACAGGATCCATTCTATAAGGAGGGATATATATGGTTTGTGTACCTGGTAGCATATCGATAGCAAAATCAATTTCCCATTCTGGAGGGATACGAGGGAGCTCGTCTGGAAATACATTTAGAAACTCATTAACTACCAGAATGGACTGAAGAGACAGTGGTTCTGAATCTATAACATGAACGCGAACAAGATGATAAATACAACCCTTAGAAATCATCCTCCTCGCCTTAAGATAGGAAACAAACCTACCTTTCGGCGTTGCTGTATTGCCTTTCCATTCCCGAACTACCTTTCCTGGAAAGTGGAGTCTAACAATATTTGTTCGCCACTAAACATTAGCAAAACAAGACGCTAACCAGTCCATACCCATAATAACGTCAAAATCAACTATTTCTAACTCTACGAGGTCTATAGAGGTCTGACAATCGATAATTTCTACCGTGCAACCTCGATAAACTCTCCTGGAAATAATAGACTCACAAACTAGTGTAGACACAATAAAGGGTCGATCTAATGACTCTGCTAATATACATAACTTCCCCACAATAAATGGAGTAACATAAGACATAGTAGATCCAGGATCTATCAAAGCATAAACACAATGGGAGAAGTACTGATTGGGCCGTCGAGGCCACCATGATCTCTATACCAAAAATGAAAGTTGGTATATATCAAGACAATACATCAAACTGCTCACAAGCTTCAGCAATCAAACAAACTAGTCTAGCATGGCCATAACGTAGCTATACACCCCACACACTAGTCTGCAAGAATCTAAGAGTAGTAATTATTGGCGGGACAGGGACCCAACCGACCTATAAAAATCTATACAACAAAAGCTAACAAACCTCCAAACTCTGGCAACTCCGAAGGAAAGGGTCTAGCCAACCAGATAGAAGTCAATCCTGCTGCTGAGGAGGTTTAATCGGTCATATGTCGGGACTTACATGCATGAATGAAGCGCTCCCAGGAAATGGGGCGTTAGTACGAAATAATGTATAGAGTATGAAAGGCAATAGACTATGATCAAGTATCATAATATATTGGAATAATCTGATAAAAAAATCAAGGATAAGATAAGTATATTGACCTGCTCCTAAATCTAAACCTATCAAAAATAATAAAACAACAACCTAATCAAGCCCCCGTAAGCTTGGCAGGTACAAACAACACACAAGACCACCTACTTAGGCCCACATAAGCCCGAAAGGTGCCAATAAATCTATATACCCCTATCGGTAGTCCCCTAGATCCGTAGGTTGTGATATAGCCCTCTTAGGCATTAATATAGCTTACAGACAACCCATAGCTCTCTTAGGAAACAACATGGCCCTGTAGGAAGCACATAGCCTTGTTAGGCGTCAATATAGCCCTGTAGGCAACTCATATCCCTTCTAGGCATCAATATAGCCCCGTAGACAACTCAGAGCCCTTTTAGGCATCCATATAGCCCCATGGGCAGAACATAGCCCTTCTAGGCATAGATCACATTCCTGTAGCTAACCACAATAGCCCCAAGGGCAACAATAACAATCCAATAACTTAAAGCGAGCAATTTAGTTATAAGCAACCTATACAAATAGCCTCTAAGTCGTGTCCAACATAGGGATGCTACTAACTGAATAAAAATCTCGACAAGGGAAGATTTTATCAACTCGAGCAGCCAACAATCAACAATAATGGCTACAAGTATAACAAGGATAACAACCCAATTACATTTCTCCAAACTTTAAGAAAACATGCCATAATTAGGGAATAGCCTTAATATATCTTTTTCATTGAATTCACGTTGCCTAATGACTTTACTCAGAACCCCTTCGATACTACAACAAGGCAGGACCATAATCAACACAAAAGAATAGAAGACACCACGATAATCCGATAAAAGATATGTATTTCCGTCGCAAATTGCTATTTGCAACTTATCAAAGCTAGAGTCGATGAAAGAAGAGTCTTACCTTGATTATAAGTTCGTAGTACACCTCAAAACATTAAAATATGCCAAAACCCAGCTGTACACACACCAAAGTACGATATGCTAGGAAATCGATAAAATAAATTATACCATGTTGACAAGCTCAACGCGTAGAACAACTTTTGTCAAGGACTTAAGTCACAAAATATGTAACTTGGCTAATCCTAGATGTGGGTTTTGTAAGTTTTTTGGTTCTTCACTAATAAAAATGAAGGAAAAATGAAGAAAAGTCGAAGAAGATGATATATATAAAGTTCCAACGACCTAGGGGACCCACCTCACCTGCCTACGTGCGCAGTCTTGCAAAAACATGAATATCTCTCCATTCTGAAGTTGTATGAATGAACGGGTTGATGCATTGGAAACTAGACTTGTAGACCTTCGATTTCATAGGTCGTGGGCACCATAACTCTTTATATATTGGGATAAAATCTCTGAGACATTTTACAAAAAATTCAGACAAATCTTTAAAAAGGAATTTACGATAACTTTCGCCAACTTTTATTTTGCCACTTACCTAACTTCAAAACATAACATACAACCCTTGAACACTTAAAATATCACATAAAACATCATTCTTAATTTATTACCCACCCTCCTGGTCTTTCCACAAAGATGCGCGTCAATTTAGACATTTCAAAAAGTTGGGGTGTTACATATCTAAACCTAGATAAAGTATTTTTACATTAAGCAAAGAGAAACATTATTTTCTAAATGAGAAATGAGTTTAGAGATATTTTAGAGCAGTTACCTCTTTTAAGAGGATAGTTTGAGCAATTATCTCAAACCAGAAGAAGAGTTTGTTTTATACATTTGAGCATGAGTATATATATTTTTGGAAGTAGTATTGAGCACCGATATGGGGATAGTTCAGACAACTCATAGCCCTCATGAACCATGTATGCCAACATAGGAAAATGATCATACTTTTTAGATGAATCCTTATTACTTAGTGGATCCACTTAGTTGAGGTGTCCTTTATCTCGATAAGGTATAGGAAAGTTTTGACAGTGTGGGTGAGACATTGTATCATCAAGTATCTCATAGTGATGGTGGTCGGTTAGAGAATCTCCCAATAGAGTTAAAGTTTATTTTTATTCACTTATTATGTTGAGTTCATATATGAGAAAGTATTTGGCAAAACTTTAAATGATTTAAATCTTATATTTCTTTACATTCAGCTTGAGTATATTGTTATCGATTGCATTCCTTTCTTTTAGTTATCTGTTATTCAACCATATTACATACTCGTACATTCAATGTACTGATGTCATTCGACCTGCATCTTTTAATGATGCAGATACATGTTCTTAGGATCCTCAACAAGAGTTTGTTGAGATCACTTCATCAGCTCGTGTGCTTATGATTGAGACCTCCTTGCTTTCGGAGGACTCCAATTTTATGAGTTGTTAGTAGTAGTTCTTTTGAGGTGTCGTGGGTCTTGTCCGAACACTCATCTTTGTATAGTAGAGGCTTCATAGACAGACAATTTTGGAGATTCAATAAATTGTTTTTAAACATTTCTTTCAATCTGATGCTTATGTATGGTCGAGTTAGTCTTCCGCTTGTAGTCAGCCAGGATGAGGATTTTCTTGGGGACCAATAATGGTTCTCGAGTGCCGGCCATGTCCAGGGTGTAGGCTCGAATCGTGACATGTTGAGAAAGGGAGTATTTTTAATTTGATTTATTAGATACCGATGAGTCTGTTGAAAAGTTTTTTTTTACAATTTATGAAGTTATACTCTAAAGATTTACTAAATTAAGATGTAATGGGTAATAGAGGTCTTGTATAAATTAGAGGGCTATCATTTATGTGTGTACCCATGTCATGATATGTTTATTGATGATTTTCTTCATGAATTAATGACTTATGTGACTTTGTGAGCTTTATTCATAGTGTATTGACTTGACTTGATGAATTGATCTTAGCTGGAGGCTTTCATATAAAATGCTTACTTGAACATTCTTTCATTTTTTTATGTTCATTGTAGAATGAGCTGAAGTTATTTATGATTGTTTGTGCTGAGGATTGAATTTAGTTTAGGATTTATTATGTTGAAATTATATCTCATGTTAAAAAAGTGAAAGATAAATTTTGGTACAGGATCACCTAGTATATTTACATTGTATAGGGTTTGTCCAATATAGAGTGTTGCATCTAAGGGAATGCCCTAGTGTTCTATGATACATGAGTCCCCCATGGTCTTGACTATACACCAGAGGATATGCAAATCCATTTCATTACATCATCATTACATTACATATTAATTTTTGGTGTTGAAATGGCTAAGTCATTACTAAAGTGGCGTTTTAGCATCTCTGATTGTATTTATATTCAAATATTGTTCTTACACTAATTGTTGATGTTGTCTTTAAATGTTATGTCTTTGTCTCTTTCCTCATGTGTGATTAGTACTATGATTTAAGAAATGTTAGATAAGCTAAAATTAAATAAATACAACACTTTCATTTATGTTCCTTATTCATCATAAAATTATTCAGTGTTTAAACAAAGTAATATTTTTTTGACAACTAAACACTAGAATATTACAAGAATATTTCTATACTAAATGCTACTCAATGCACTTTTTTGGGTGACGAAAAGTTATTTTTCTTTTACAACCATTTCATCCGATTTTTTTTTTCACTATTCAAAGTGACAAACTTAAAATTTATCATCATTCTCAAGACGTCAATCTCAAATGGTAGGATTTACCACCAAATTTGGAATTTAAATTTATGCTAATTTTCACTCATTTTTATTAAGACCAAGACCACTCATAGTAAAACAAAATAAAACAAACAACAGATTATCAAAAAGGAAGATTTGTAGGTAAACTTTAAAAAGTATGACACAATAACAACATACTGTCATTCAAATTGAAAAATATTATTCAGAACTCTTAACAAAACAAAAAAAACCAATTCATGTAACATCTCATTTAAAAAAAAAAGACATATATAGAAAGAAAGAGACAACTCTTTATCTTTGGAGGCATAACAGTCAATACTAAACCATCACCTCCACTTCTATTCATCTTGGAGTATCTGTTGCATTTGAGAGCCATTTTGATCTTACGAATTGTATGACATATGAGGTCGTTTGCTTCCTTGACCGATGGTGAATGAAGATTTGTAGTAGCGAGGTTTTTCAACACAATTTGAAACCTTATAGTCACCAGTGATCCACCATAGACTCCATTATCGTTCTTTTAAAAAATGTCATTGTCATTATCAGCTGCAGAATAATCTTGAACTATTGATATACCATTGGGAAAGAGAACAACAAATGAAGAGTCCCCTCTTTCATCACCATATTTATATCTTGAGAATCAACGATTGCATACACTAAAACAGAGCCAGTTGTATCTATGCAAGTATCGGCATGTTGTTTTGCTTAGCACGGGTGCTATCTCCCTACATATTGAACCAAACAAAAATTGTATTTATAAATAAAAAATTCAAAGAACTAATCCTGTCATATTTGTAGAAAATAAAAAAAATTCATAACTCACATCAACACGTAAAAGATAGATGCTACTTTCAATATTTTGACCCTTGGAAACGCGTACCAACTCTTGAATTGGACCATTACTAGACAAGACATCCCATTGACTCCTCGTTTTATTATTAATGAACAATTTAAACAAATATTGTTGTTTCACTGGTAACCTTATTGTCTTTGTGGCACATAACACTATACCGATAGGTTCACTATGATCACTAATGCTCGTCCTCATCATCAATTTTGCATCTACTCTATTTTCTAAATGAATTATTTCCTACTTGTGAGTGGTTGCACAAACTGATGCACAAAATTTGCAAGTCATGTTTTGAGCCACATCCGTAGACCTATCTGATCCCTTGAAACAACTGCAACAAATAAAACATCATCAGAATCAATATTTTTGGTCAATACTCAAAAGTGTAAAAAAAGCCCCCATAAAAGAATTTTCATGATTACTTGTGGGATTAACAAATGACTTCATCACTCTCAAGAATTCATATTGCCTTTGCAAACTGGCAATCCATCTTTGTGCACCAAATACTAGACCTGTCTTGAACAAAGGACGGTACAAATGGTGGACATGATTTTCATTATATTGCATATGATCAATCCAAATAACCTGAAAATATTATATCAATATTAAACCTTTAGGAAAATTAAATATGAGCTTGCACCCAATATAGACCTAAATATCAATTAAAATATAACATTGACTTTGTTGGAGATTACTTAACAAAAACAATAACCAAAGCAACTTATCAATTACAAGGCATATATTCTTCAAAAAGATTTCTAGTGGTCTTGCCAATAAATGTTAGTGAAAGAAGTGTGCATAATTTGGATCCTTGCATGTTAGCATGATGTGAGATGTAGAAGGTAAAGGAATATTTTAGGTTATTCTTTGCAAAAGAAAGAAATAGATTTAGGTGTCTAAATGTATTATTTTGAATAAACATGGGAGAGAGCAAGATAAAATAAGAGTAGAAGGCTTAGCATAACAAATAGTTCTTTATCAAAAGAGGATAAAATATATTCCATACAATTACTATTAGCTGCATCCATCAAAGCTAAAAGAAAATTAAAATAAATGATTCGAGCCTTTTATTTTGATACTTTTCATTTTGGATAAAATAAATCATGAGCTATATTGGGCGATGCAAAATAGAATTAATATATGATAATGTTAAAATCTAATGCATAGAAAACACAACACAAGAAATGTGTGGAGTCATAATCACTTGCCATACATGTGAAAGAAAAATAATCCGCTTTATTAAATATAAAAATACAAAGGTTTTTACAATTATGCATTGATCATAACTTTATGAATACAAGATAAAGAGTACTTTCAATGATCTCATTTTTGATTAAAATGATCAATTAAGAAAAGATCTATGAAATAAGATAAGAGCGTAATTTAAGAAATCATCAAGAAAAAATGGAATCCTATAAGTAAATATAGATTGAACCGAGAATATGAGAAACCTAGCTGGTTAAATTTTAAAAACTTATACAAGCCTACATGGGAGATAAAATGGAAAAACAATTTTAAGTTAGAATTACCTTAGAGTAACAATCAACCATATCATGATTAATACAACCTGAAGGGAGTCTTCGACAATTTCGAATTTAACATTGTTGTGAACCTTTTTGGATTGTGTCAATAGACATATCAAAAACTGTTAGTGCAAAGTTTTAATGATAAACAATTTAAATTGTTTCAGGGTTAGCTGATCATCAAAAAGGAAAGAATCCAAAATGGATATACAAGATCGTGCTGCTTAAATCAAGGAAGATTACCAAGTAGAAAATTGAAGACCATCAATCAAGGAAGCTGAAATACAACGTACATAAATCAAGGCAATTCTTAAATTAAATAAGATCAATCAAGAAATCCTAAATTAAAGCAGATTCCAAATGGCTACATCTCAATTATGGAAGAAGAAGATCATAAAGAATCTCCAACGGCTATTGAAGACTGAAGAATCAAGGCCAACGGCTAGCAGAAGATCTCAAGTAAATTGAGGCTAAATCAATGGAAATAAGGATTAGCCTTAATCTTTATTCTTGGAAAATAAGGATCCTTTACCTTCTTTTCCAAGGATCAAATCTCTTGGGTTTCTATCTCTTCACAAAAATGATTCAAGCATAGATGCTATAAATATGCTCCATCTACAAACTGACAAGGTGTACAATTGAGTCTGAATCATCTCAACACTCCCTACTCTACTTTTGATAAGCATTATATTACCTAGTTTTACTGTGTAAACAAAAAAGAGAGGAGAGAAATATTGTTGGTAAGGCATTGTATCAAAACAAAAGAGTGAAAAGAAACTGAGTGTAAACTGTGAAGTCACACTCAACTCTGTACTCACATCAAAAGTTACCAAGTCTAGAAGAGAACACCCTTGCAACCAAAGGGGACTGGACGTAACATCCACTTTGGATCCCAACCAGTATAAACATTCTTCTGTCAAGTTTACTTTACGCATTTTTGATTCTATTCATAGTGTTAGCAACCTGTAGTCAACTTAAGTTTCTCTCAAATCAACTACTCACAAAAGAAAATTGAAAAAAATAGCAATTCACCCACCTCTTGAGCTTTCAGTTGGTATCAGAGCCTCGTCTCACAAAGAACTGTCTAACAACAGGTGAGAAAAAGATCATGGCACAACAAATCATGGGCGCACTATTCCAAGAAGGAACCTCTCAAACCATACCTTCATACTTTAAAGGAAAACACTCTTCCCATTGGGAAGTGAGAATGGAGACCTTTATAAAATCCTATGACGTCAAGGTCTGGAGAGTTATGAAGCTTGGTGATTTTCCAATTCCAATAAATTCTAATGAAGGCCAGTCTTCTACTACACCATGCTTGGAGAACTACACTACTGAACAAATGGAAGTCATTCAAATAACCTCCAAAGCCAAAAATGTTCTGTATAACCCAATCAGTGGGGACGAATATGAAAAGATCTCATGTTGTGATACTTCCAAAGAAATGTGGGATAAACTGGAGGTTACTTATGAACGAACTGACAAACTGAAAGAAACTATCATCAGCCTGTTAGTATATGCATATGAACTCTTTCAAATGAAGGAAGGAGAAACAATTAAAGGCATGTTTGCTCGACTAAGAAAGATCATTGGAGAACAAAAAGCTTTAGGAAAAACATATCTTCCCATAGAACACATACGAAAGTTATTTGAAGTCTACCACCACAATGGCATGCTATGGTAGTTGCACTTGAAAGCATGAACTTAAATACTCTAACCTACGATGAGGTAAGAGGAGACCTGATTGCTTTTGAGAAAACTCACCAAAATAAAAAGAGCCAAGAAAACAAAAAGAAAATTGTGGCATTCAAAGCAACTCAAGAAGACAAAGGAGAAGATGAACTAGCAATGGACGGAATTGCTTTGATCACTATATCAGTCATGGAATCCTTCAGAAGATCGAGAAATAATAGAAGGGGAAGAAACTTTGGAAAAGGAAAATATATTACGGATTAGCCAAAAAATGATGGAAAATGCTATGAATGTGAAAAGTATGGAAATATAGACAGTGAATTTCCAGAAGCTAAGAAGAATCACTCCAGGGGTAACTGAAAGAATAAAGCTCTAAGCAGTTGGAATGATGAAGACAACTCAGAAAATGAACATGAATAAATTGCAAACATATGTTTCATGGCAATGGAGGAATCAAGCACTGAGGTATGCAATAATTGTAATGACTTGAAAAACTTGTTGGATCGTGCTGTAACTGATTTAAATAGAATTCTCACTGATTTTCACAATCTTCAAAATGACAAAAGAAATTTAGAAATAAAATTGGTAGTAAGTTAATTGGAAAAAGATTTGCTCTATGAAGAAATTCATGATTTAAAAACTACTCTTGAAAATGTTCAAAATAAATCAACGTTTCTCAAATGCACTTCCAAAAAATATAAAGGCTCTAGCAGCAAGAGCTCCTCAGATGGAAATTATGTTAGCTGTAATCAGTCCTACAAGTCAACTGATTCAAAAACTAATAGTAATGATTCCAACCTTAAAGAAGGTAATCTCAAAAACTGTCATTCCTATGGAAAGGCCGGACATTTTTCATATAATTGCAGGTTTTGAAATCATGATGCTTCTAAATGGATTTGGAAATCTAAAGGAAATCCAGAATGCTCTAACCTCAAAGGACCCAAAAAAATTTGGGTAACGAAAAGAAGATAATGACTTTGTTTTGCAGGAGCACCGCAGGAAAACTAAAGAAAAAATGGTATCTAGATAGCGGGTGTTCAAATCATATGACAGGAGATAAAAACCTGTTCAAATCTATTGCTGAATATAAAGGAGGAAGCATTCATTTTGGTGATAACTCCAAATGAGCTTTAATCGGGATTGGTACAATTACTTTTAATGATGCCTGTGATATCACAAATGTTTATCTAGTAACAGGTCTCACATATAACTTATTGAGCATCAGTCAACTATGTGACTCAAATCTTGAAGTTCGTTTCCAAAAGAATCAATGCCTAATAGAAGATCACTCGAGGAACAATCTCTTACAAGGAAGTAGAGAAAAAAATGTTTACATACTTGACTCTGTAAAAAACAATGGAGAACATATATGCCTAGCTTCAATGACTAAGGATCCTTGGATCTGGCATAAGAAACTTGGCCATGCCAGCATGTGATTAATTGAAAAACTAGCCAAAATGATCTTGTTATTGGTTTACCCAAGCTAGATTATTCAGAAACTCACATCTGTGATGCTTGCAAAATGAGTAAACAAACACGAAGCTATTTCCCTGGTAAGGATATTTTGTGCACAAACAAGCCACTACAACTGCTACACATGGATCTATTCGAACCCACAAGAACAACTAGCATCGAAGGAAAAAGGTACGTATTTGTAATTGTAGATGACTACTCTCGTTTCACTTGGGTTATGTTTTTATCTCATAAAGATGCTACTTTTAAAAACTTTGAGTTCTTCTGTGAAAAAGTTCAGCGAGACAAAGGTTACTATATCTCTTCTATAAGAAGTGACCACAGAGGAGAATTTGAAAACTTTTGTGACGAAAATGGTTACACTCACAACTTCTCCTCTCCTCGATCACCTTGTCAAAATGGAGTTGTAGAGCATAAAAATAGAACTTTACAAGATATTGCAAGAACTATGATCATTGAGCACTCTCTACCTCACAAATTATGGGCTGAAGCTGTAAGCACAACTTGTCATGTGTTAAATCGATGCTTAATAAGACCTATACTGAAAAAGATACCATATGAATTATGGAATGGAAAGAGACCAAACATTGGATATTTTCATCCATTCGGATGCAAATGTTTTGTTCACAACAATGGTAAAGACAACATTGGTAAGTTTGACGCTCGAAGTGATGAAGGTATATTTCTCGATTATTCAAATTCTAGTAGATCTTATAGAATCTTTAACAAGCGAATTTTACATACTGAAGAATCCATTCATGTTATTTTTGATGACTCTAACAAATCAGTTGAGATAAGAATTAGCACTGATGATCAGGACAATCAACTTCCTATATCAACTCACAAGGAGACAAACAATGTTGAGAAGTCGACTCTTGAAGAACCATCTGCTGATTCTGTCATCGAAACAGTTCCAAATGAATGGCGAAGTGAACCAAATTATCAAAACAAATTCATCATTGGTAATCCAAGTGAAGGCATGAAGACTCGGTCCTCAAGACAAAATGAGACACAGGTTGTGCTCATTTCCCAGTTAGAACCAAGGAAAATAAATGGTGCCCTCACAGATGAACACTGAATCAAAGCTATGAAAGAAGAACTGGATTAGTTCAACAAAAATCAGGTCTGGACACTAGTACCTAGATCTAAAAATAAGTCCGTCATTGGAACCAAATAGGTTTACAGAAACATGCTCAATAAATCTGGAGAAGTAATTAGAAACAAAGCTAGACTAGTGGCTCAAGGGTAGTTTCAACAAGAAGGAGTCGACTATGATGAAAATTTTGCCCCCGTTTCAAGGTTAGAATCCATTCTCTTACTTTTGGCTTTTGCTGCTCACAAAGGTATTAAATTATTTTAGGTGGATGTAAAAAGTGCTTTCTTAAACGGTTTTATTGAGGAAGAAGTTTATGTGAAGCAGCCTCTAGGTTTTGAAAAACCAAATTTTCCCTATCATAATTGCAAACTTTCAAAAGCTTTGTATGATCTTAAAAGAGCATCCCGTGCATGGTATGATCGTCTAAGCAATTAATAAACCATTGTTTTACTCAAGGAAAAATTGACACTACTCTTTTCATTAAAAGATCGTCTTAAGACAATCTCATTATTCAAATCTATGTTGATGATATTATTTTTGGAAGTGCTAATATCTCCCTGGGCAAGGAATTCTCTGAGCTTATGCAAAGTGAATTTGAAATGAGTATGCTGGGTGAATTAACATTCTTTCTCGGACTACAAATTAATCAAACTGAGAAGGGGACCTTTCTCTGTCAAACAAAGTACTGCAAAGAACTTATTCAAAAGTTTGGAATGGAAAACTCAAAATCCCTAGGCACTCCCATGAGATCCACATTCTCTCTTGATAGGAATGAAAGAGGTAACAAAGTTGACGAAACAAAATACAGAGGTATGATCGGATCTTTACTTTATCTTACTGCTAGTCGGCCAGACATCATGTTTATCGTCTGCAAGTGTGCAAGATTCCAGTCAGCTCCTAAAGAATCTCATCTCACTACGGTAAAGCGTATTATTCATTATTTAGTGGGAACAACATTCTTTGGATTATTCTACCCAAAATAAAAAAAAATTCCTCGAAGGTTTTTCTGACGCTGATTATGCAGGTGATAAAGATGACCGGAAAAGCACCAGTGACTCATGTCAAATTCTTGGAAAATCTTTGATTTCCTGGAATAGCAAAAATCAGAGCTCTGTCTCTCTCTCTACCACAAAAGAAGAATATATTTCTATTGGTCAATGCTGTGCTCAAATTCTATGGATGGTTCATCAATTAAGTGACTATGATTTAACTTTTAAACCAGTTAAAATTATGTGTGACAATTCTAGTGCTATTTGTCTTTCTAAAAATTTTGTGCATCATTTTCATGCTAAGCATATTGATATTAAACACCATTTTATTCGAGATCATGTTTTAAATGGTGATATTGAGATTTCGTTTATTAGCACTGATTTTGAATTGGCAGATATTTTTATGAAACCCCTTTTGGAAGAATGATTTTTCTCTCTAAGAAATTCTTTGAATATTCTTGAAAATCCTTTTATTTCTTGAATTGATTGCTTTCATTAAAAGTTATACCGTCTTTCATTATTTCTGTCGCTTCGTTTATTGTGTTTCCTTCTATTCTTCTGTTTCTAGTCTCTTTATTAGTGCCTCTCTCTATCTCTATAAACCATCAGTCTTCCTAGTTATATCAAGTTCTCTTCATCTTCCTCTCTCTCTTTGCCTCTATATTTTCTTCTCCTGTGTTTTTCTTCTCACAACTTTCTTTTTTCTCTTCCTCTCTAAAATGGCGAAGTCAGCTCTCCCCTCTTTTTCTGCTACTCATAAAAGTTCTCAAAACAAGAACAAAGGCAAGGTGCCGACTGCTATCTTTCTCGACTCTAAAGGGTCTGATGATCAAGTCCCTCTTGCCTCCATTGCGTCCTCTCGCGGTAAGCTTCCTGTGGATTCTGATGATAGTGGCTCACCTAAAACGAAATTCAAGTTTGACTTTGACAGCTCCTTGGACAAGAAGGTGGATTTCTGGCGTTCTTGTCATGATGTTCTCTTCCATTCTATGAAGGATAAAACCCTAGTTCATGGTAGGGTTGTTGACCTCGATATCCTCTCTTCTTTGGACTGCCATATCAAAACCCTTTTTGAATTCCAGGGTTGGGGTAACATATTCTCGGTTCCCATGATTGTTTATGAGCCCTCATTCATTTGTTCTATGCTAACCTTCACTCTCCCAAAACTGATGAACTCAAATCCTTGGTTCTAGGGAAGCGTATTTTTATTGACAGTAAAAAAATTGATTTTATGTTTGGGATTTCTTGCTCTGGGATCATGACCCCTCCTAAGAACTGTTGGCCTTTTGATTTTGATGTCTCGTATGATCAAGCCAAGCGAGAAATAGCTCTTGACCCCTCCAAACCGATTCCCTCTCATTTAGGTCCTAAAGATCTCCCTTTTGAATCTCGAGTGATTACGCACATCGTAGCCACTACTCTTTTTCCTAGGACTAGGTCTCAGTCTATGCTTACTCTACGTGATACCTTATTTGTCTACTGCTTGGTCTCTAGTGTGAAAGTGCATCTCTCATCCTTTATCATCGCGGCTATGACTGACGTTATCGCTGATCCCACCAACCTCCCTTTTGGAATGCTCCTTACCCGTATCTTTGAATACCAGTACATGTGCCTTTGTGATTTCTCTCTATTGTTTATCAAGCAATGCTACAACTCTCATGCTTTCCAAATCATGGGATTTATTCACTCTGGATCCTCCTCGCTTCTCAAGACTTACTTTGATGAGTTAAGGGCTAAGCATGAGAAACTCAATCCCTCAACGTCAACCTCTATCTCTACTGCTAAGCTAACTACAGCGTTGGAGAATCTTGATGCAATGCATGCCAAGCTTGATGCTATGTCCATCACTGTATCTAAGGTATGTGATGTCATGACCAAGTTGACTGCCATGGGTGAAGAGGTTGATGATCTGAAATATCTCTTGCATGCTGTTCACTTCAAAATTGACAATGTGAAGGATGTCTCTTAAGAAACCTGTGCTGATGCTGCAAAGATTCGCCTGAGACTTGACCAAATCGTTAAGGAAGCCATAAAAATTGCTACCAAGGTTCAAGCTGGCTCGAAGGCTATCCCCTCTTCTCTGTCCTCCAGATTTGAGAAAATGTCCACTACTATTGTCAATACTCTGCCTATTTCCTGAAGCCTCGTTAATTGTCTGTTGGTGTTGGTGTTTTGTTACTTTTTTCTACTGTGATGTGTAATGGGTTGTGTTGTTCATTTTAAGATTGTGGTTCTTTGTTGTTTTTGCTAAACTCAAATTTCTTTCCTTTTTGCTGATGACAATGGGGGTGAAATAATATTATCCTATATGTGTTGCTTGATGAGTCCACAAATTAGACTTATGTAGGGCTATATTTTAATAGATATGGTGTCCTCAAATGCTTATTTTATCTCAATATATGATGAAAACCCTTAGGTTTCAGGTATTTGAAGGAAAGCATGGACACTATGTCGCAAAAAGTAATGAAAAGAATGAAAAGAATGAACAAATGAAGACCTGAGGATCACCGAGTCTACTTGGTGTGTCACCGAAGGGTCTTACTTCACCTTTTTTTCCAGTGTGCTGAGCCCTGAAGGAAAGAATCAAGTCGGCAGAAAAAGGAGAAGTCGGCGCATCGTCGACAAGTTCGGCGAAGCACCACCATGTCACCTAATGACCCAGAGCACGATGATGCTGAAGGCAGGTGAAGACGGCGATGAACTATATCGAAAGGCGAATCACTGAGTTGATCAACGATTCTGACTAATATCGCCGAATGATCCGCTGCAACACAAATCTGTGAAAACTATAAATACTAGTTAGAGTTGTAGGTTTAGGAGTCGAAAAATTATTATAATTTTCATATAGAATGGTACTTTTGATATTTTTGCTCTAAGTTTGAGAGGGTTTTGAAGACTTGAAGATCCAAAGGGTTTCATCTTCAATGTTTTGGACTTGGGTCTTTTGGATTCTTCACTCTTTACTTATTTTGAGACTTAAATCTTCATACCCATTTGAATGCAAGCTCATTTTGGTATAACTTTCTATCTCTTTAGCATGTCTAGCTGAAACCCCAGTTCTTGGGGTGTGATTTTGTGAATATGGATTAGATTAGTTGTTGGGTTTTGCTTGTTGGTGGTTTATTTGTTGTTTTGATGTGATTTCGTTTAGTAGTTGTGGTGGAACTTAATGAAATTGTAGTTGCAAATACGATTTCACCTTTGTGTTTTTGACCTGCTCAAGAGAGAATACGTAAAAGTAAGACTACTAAATTGATGGCCATTACGAGTGGGTCGACATGAGATTCAGCTAGAGAGAGTGAACCCTAGTCCCAGGTCCACACAGTCAGCTCGAGAGAGTGAGTGGGTTAAGATGGAGGTTGTTCTTCATGAGGAAAGTGGATGTCCGAGAGGAACCCTCTTGAAACGGAGTAAGTTGTTCGAGAGAGAGGTTATCCCTTTTAAAGTCTAGCCTAGTCACAAAGAATCAATGAATTTACTACCAAAGGCATGTACCCAATGATTTAGTCACCGAGTGATCCGCCGCAACACAAATTTTTGAAACCTATAAATACTCGTAGAGAATTATAGCGTAGTATCAGTTTTTATCATATTTGAGTATCATATTTTTATCAAATTTTGGATTTATTACTATTTTTATTTTACTCTCAAGTTTGTAAGGGTTTTGAAGACTTGAAGAAGAAGCGGGTTTCATCTCTTCCAATTTGGAAGTGGGTCTCTTGGATTCTTATTTCTTTGCTTAAATCAAGACTTATTTTTCTATACCCATTTGATTTCAACATCATTGAAGGTATAAATCTCTATCTCTTGATGTGTGGCTAAAAACACTCATTCTTGGGGTGTGATTTAGCAAATATGTGTTGATATTATTGTTGGGTCTTGCTTGCTGATAGGTTAGATGTATTTTAATGGTGACTTCACCTAGAGGTTGTGGTTTAATTTAATAGGTTTGTAGTTGTAAATACAAAGCCACCCATGTATTTTCGGCTTGCCCGAGAGGGAGGTCGTGAAACCAAGACCACTAGACTGATGGCCTAAGGAGTGGGTTGACATGAAATTCAGCCCGAGAGGGTGAGCCCTAGTCCCATATCCTAACACTCAGCTTGAGAGAGTGAGTGGGGTAAGGCGTAGGCTGGTTTCATGCGACAAATTGGTGTCCGAGAGGAACGCATTTCACACGGGGTAAGTTGCCTGAGAGAGAACTTATTTCCACCTAAAGCTTAGCCTAGTCACTATTATCTTGCAAATTTCCTATCGAAAGCATATACCCAACTATTTATCTGAACTTTTATTGCGGTCACACCCCAAGAACTCTTCCTCATACTTGATTTCTTTATTATTTTTGTTGTTTTTGCTATACTTGTGAAAAAAAAACCAAATTGATATTTGACACTTTAGTGTCCCCCTTTAATTTACAATGTTTTTAATCGTTAATGTCTTTAGCTACGACTAGTTAGAACCAAATTTTATTTTTCTATTAATTCTCAAAAAACCGCTCCCTTGGGACACGTCCCCAACCCTTAGTTGGGTTACTATATTATCGACGATCATAGACACTCGAACCGTAGGTTAGTGTCGTTGGTCATGATAAGCAATCAATGGTCTGAGCCTGAAGATGATCAACCCTTAATTCACCGATACAATAGTCTCCGAGATAGACCTCAACCCACATCCAACAGGGTTTCATCAGCTGCAGCTACTCCAACAACAGATTCAGTGCCATCTCAAGCACATCCAGTCAACCCTGCACTCCCTATAATTCCTCCACCGAGGCTGTTAAACAGATTGAAAGGTGATGGTTTACGGACCATCATAGAGGAGAAGTTACTATCTATGGAGGGTCTGGAAGGCAAGCATCTTGATGCGCTTGAAACTCTCCAATACTATAGATTCGAGCAGTTCACACGACCTCAAGTACCTTACATTCCTTCCTGGGTAAGAGAGTTTTACAGTGCTTATGGGGAGTTGGTGCCGAAGAACAAGTAGAAGGCAAGTGAGTTTCGACCGGTGTAGTCGGTCATGGTCAGAGGTAAGGAAGTGGAGTGTCACAGTGAGCACATTAATGATGTATTGGGTAGACCGTTGCACACTGTACTTTCTTACGAGGGGTTGTCGATTGTCCAGTCCCTGTATGATTTGAAGGATGCAGGAGCTCCTATTAATAAGAGGGACATGAACATCGCCTCCAGGTTATGGTTTGGCTTCATCAGTAACACTATCATGCCATCTGAGAATGAGTCTATTTTGTACCATCTTAAGGCGGCTTGCCTTGGTTCTATCATGGAAAAGAGGCAGATCGATCTGGGACTGCTGATCTCATAGGAGATGGCCATGAGATTCAACCACAAGCTGACGTCTCTGCCATTTCCAGTCCTGGTCACTGAGTTGTGCCTTAAAGCTGGAGTACCTCGTGACACTACGAGGGATGTTGAGGTCAGCTCCACCGATATTCGACGTATAGAGGCCAAGTTCACATGAGAGGAGGTTGACAGGAGGAGATTAGCTCCAACAGACACTTCTCCAGAGGTCAATGTTGACTCATTATCAGCAGAGGCATCTTCGCCTACTCCGTCCTCTGAGCCTCAGGTATACTCGATCCTTATTCCTCTTCTTCACAGGTCCCAGGTGCTTTCTCTTCCTCCCAGCCTGCCAGAATTACTTAGGACATGATCCTAAAGATGGGACAGCTAGCCTATTCAGCGGATGCGAAAGCGACTCGATTGGAGATATCCATTCCAAGGATGATCGATAGTGCTATCTTGGCTGCACTGACCCCCCTTAGGGACTCTGTTGATGATCTGGCTACTAGAGTCACTGCTTGTGAGAGGTGACAGAGAGATAGACCCAAGGTTTCGACTTCGAAAAATGAAGTGGCAGATTTGAAGAAGGACGTAGACTATCTTAAGTCTACTGACTTCACTTCACTGTTAGAGGGTGCTGATGACAGGGATGCTCCTGAGACTTCGGGGATTCCTCCGGCCACCACCAGAGATTTACAAGGGGATGGCACAACACATGCAGAGTCGGATGCAGAGACCGATGAGGAGGTGATATCAGTACATGCTGAGGAGACAAAGGAGAGCAGAGATGAGGGCATATTCAGAGACTTTCCAGATCTTATAGAGACGGTTGTGCAGTCGGTGATCTAGACATTTCCGAATGAGACGTCCACAATAGGTCCTAATGGATCTGGCATTCCTATTCCGTTTGAGTCTACTCCGGGCACTGATACCCATATACAGACTGCTACACTAGCCACCGAGACATTAACATAGAGATATTGCATAGACATGACCTTTCTTTACCTCCCTCTCAGTCTTTATTTAATTGTCATTTTGGATATTTTGTCATGTGCATCTGAGGATAAATGCTTTTTAATTGTGGTGGGGTGAGGCCCATACCTTTTGTGTTGATAGTTGTACTTTGTGTATATAATTGGGTTGTTCTGCTTTAAAATTATGTCTTATCTGCTTTTGTTGATGTTTGAGCTTATGGCTCCTTTTATATTAAAATTGCAAATTGATTCTGACCCTTTCAAAAAAAATTAGCCACCTCTTATGTGTTGAATATGGTTGTTCTTTTGCAAAATTTGAGTCTCGATTCCGATCAATACCAATGACTTGAATAGTGCTCTCAATCGAACAAACATGAAAGCACGGCTACGATGAGACCAAATGAAGTTGCCTAGATAATATGTGAACTCTTTGCATCTCGTTACGATTAGCCTATTATCGAATTGAGTCTCTTGTGATGATCATTGCACACTAGCGAAAGTGTGGAGTCTTGTTTTACTGTAGTGTCAATGCATAGTGTGATGAACTTACTGTGAACCATGCATGATAGATCCTAGAATTTGCCCTGTTGGTCCGATCGAATAAGTGATGTGAACTTTTGATTTGATCTTAGGCAACTTTAAAGAGTGTGAGCCGATTTGACATATACCTCTTTTGTGACCTACCTTGTGAGTGTGTGAACCTCTCTTGAACACCCCTTGAGTCTTACCTTTCTTTGGAAGAAACTTGATGCAAACGTAACCTTTCTTTACCCATTACCCATTACCCATAATCCTCATGAAGTTGTGGTTAGTTGAGTAGCCAACTTAGGCCAAAATCCTAAGTTAGGGGTGTAATAAAAAGAAAGGGTAAATAAAGAAGTGCAAGAAAGTCCTTCTTACCCATGGTTTTGAGAAAAATGGAACCCCTGCATAAAAAAAGACAAAGAGGAAAGAAAAAAAAGGAAAAATAATGAAAAAGAAGTGAAAGAAAGTACAAAAGAAATGGGGTTCCCAAACAATCCATGGAAAGTGAATAATAGGATGACTTATGAGAACTAAAGAGAATGATGAAAGAAGACGAAAGGAAGTGTTGTGAGTACCACATTTCATGAGGATGAAAGTAATTGAGCCTAAATGACCATACATTTGCAGTCAGGCCTATTACAAGCCTTGAAAAGACCTTTTTGATCTTGAGTGAACTGAAACAAATGTTGATTGGAAAATACGGGCAAACCTATGGGTGAAAGCATGCATTGTTTTCTTCTTTATGAGAGTGAGCGTTGCATGTAATTCTTGAACTTTAATTTAAAAACTATTGTGTCTGAATATGGAATCATTCCTTGTGTGAGGGCATTTTAACACTTTGGTTGAGCTTAAACTTGCATTTGAAGCAAGTATTGTGAGCATGAGATTCTTTGAAATTGGTGAGTCACAACTTGAATCTTTGGGTACACATTTGATCTTTGCATAAGTAACTTGAGTCTTGTTGTGTGCATTCATGATTGAGTCTTGTATAGCACTGTTCAAGACTTTCTTTTTGAACGTCTGAGCTTGAGTTTACTGGACAAGCAAAAGTTTAAGTTGGGGGTGTTGATGAGTCCACAAATTGGACTCATTTAGGGCTATATTTTAATAGAGTATCGTCAAATGCTTATTTCATCTCAATATCTGATGAAAACCCTTAAGTTTCAAGTATTTGAAGTTTGAAGGAAAACATGGACACTACACCGCAAAAAGGAATGAAAAGGCTGAAAAGAACGAAGAAATGAAGGCCTAAGGATAGCCGAGTTCACTTGGCAAGTCGCCGAAGGGTCTTACTTCGCCTTGTGTTTTAGTGTGCTGAGCCCTGAAAGAAAGGATCAAGTCGGCAGAAAAAGGAGCGGTCGGCGCATCGCCGAGAAGTTTTGTAAAGCAGTACAATGTCACCCAATGACCCAGAGCATGACGATGTTGAAGGCTGGTGCAAGACGACGATGAACTACACGAAAAGGAAAATCTCCGAGTTGATCGGCAATTCCGACTAATGTCGCCGAATGATCCGCTGCAGCACAAATCTATGAAAACTATAAATACTATTTAGAGTTGTAGTTTTAGGAGTCGAAAAATTATTATAATTTTCATATAGAATAGTACTTTTGATATTTTTGCTCTAAGTTTGAGAGGGTTTTGAAGACTTGAAGATCCAAAGGGTTTCATCTTCAACATTTTGGACTTGGGTCTTTTGGATTCTTCACTCTTGACTTGTTTTGACACTTAAATTTTCATACCCATTTGAATGCAAGCTCATTTTGGTATAAATTTCTATCTCTTTAGCATGTCTAGATAAAACCCCAATTCTTGGGGTGTGATTTTTGTGAATATGGGTTAGATTAGTTGTTGAGTCTTGCTTGTTTGTGGTTTATTTGTTGTTTTGATGTGATTTCGTTTAGTAGTTGTGGTGGAACTTAATGAAATTGTAGTTGCAAATACAATTTCACCTTTGTGTTTTCGACCTGCTCGAGAGAGAGGACGTAAAACTAAGACTACTAAATTTATGGCCAGTGCGAGTGGGTCGACAAGAGTTTCAACACGAGAGAGTGAGCCCTAGTCCCATGTCCACACACTCAGCTCGAGAGAGTGAGTGGGTGTCCGAGAGGAACTCGCTTGAAATGGGGTAAGTTGCTCGAGAGAGAGCTTATCCCCTTTAAAGTCTAGCCTAGTCACAAAGATTCAATGAATTTAATACCAAAACCATGTACCCAATGATTTAGTCTATCCCGTATTCCTATCACATCCCAAGAATCCCGTCTCTATATTAGTATCTTTCTTTATTTTCATTGATTTTGCTGATTTTGCTTACTTGTGACAAAAACCCCATTTTTAATTGACACTCTTGTGTCCTCCTTTAATTTACAATGTTTTTATTCGAACTTAATTTTATTTTTCTATTAATTCTCAAAACCACTCCCTGTGGGAACGATCCCAACCCTTAGTTGGGTTATTATACTATTGTACGATCGTAGACACTTGCATTGGAAGTTGTGTCTTGATTACGCAAACATCAATGCTTTCTTTCAGTTTATGTATGCTTCTAATAATTGCCTGCTACTGTTCTGTTGTTTATTTTGTTTATCTACATTTAATATCTTAAATTAAGTTCTCTAAAGGAGAAATTCTCAACAAGAACAAAAGGTTATTATTAACACCTATTCAGGGGGAGCAAGCTTAAATATCGGTTCCACAAGTTGGCTGCACCTTACCACATTCAGGGGGAGCAAGTTAGATATCAACCCCATGAGTCAACTGCACAGACAGGGAAGTATCACTAATATATATTGTCATCATCAAAAAGGGGGAGAATGTTAGTGCAAAGTCTTAATGATAAAAAATTTCAATTGTTTTAGGGTTAGTTGATTATTAAAAAGGAAAGAATCGAAAATGGAGATACAAGATCGTGCTACTTAAATTAAGGAAGCTTACGAAGCAAAAAAATTGAAGACCATCAATCAAGGAAGCTGAAATACAGAGTACATAAATCAAGGCAGATCTTAAATTATATAAGATCAATCAAGACAGCCTAAATCAAAGAAGATTCCAAATGGCTACATCTCAATTAAGGAAGAAGAAGATCATGAAGAATCTCCAACAACTATTGAAGACTGAAAAATCAAGGCTAACGGCTAGCAGAAGATCTCAATTAAATTGAGGCGAAATCAATGGAAATAAAGATTTGCCTTAATCTTTATTCTTAGAAAATAAGGATCCCTTACCTTCTTTTCCAAGGATCAAATATCTTGGGTTGCCATCTCTTTACGAAAATGATTCAAGCATAGCCGCTATAAAATATGCTCTATCTACAAACTGACAAGGTGTACAATCGAGTCTGAATCATCTCAACACTCCCTACTCTACTTTTGATAAGCATTGTATTACGTAGTTTTACTATGTAAACAAAAAAGAGAGAAGAGAGAAATATTGTTGGTAAGGCGTTGTATCAAAACAAAAGAGTGAAAAGAAACTGAGTGTGAACTGTGAAGTGACACTCAACTCTGTACTCACATCAAAAGTTACCAAGTCTAGAAGAGAAACCCTTGCAACCCAAGGGGACTGTACGTAAGATCCACTTTGGATCCCAACCAATATAAAAATTCTTGTTTCAAGTTTTACGCATTTTCGATTCTATTCATACCTGTTAGAAATCTGTAGTCGACTAAGGTTTTTCTCAAGTCAACTACTCAGAAAAGAACATCAAAAAAATACAAATTCATCCCCTCTTGCGCTTTCTAAAACAACCCATAAACCTTCAACATATTTTTGACAAAGGCGAAGACATTTTATTTCACTAAAACCATATCAGAAAATAATTTGTAATTTAGTTTCAATCTGCAAATTAATATTTTCAATCTCTTAATATAGAAAATTACAGAATAATAAAAATATGTTGATTTGATCATAATATTGAGTACGAAAAAGTACCAGTAGTAGAGCACCACTCTTGTTTCCACTTATCCCTCGAGAAATCACCTCAATAGTATTGGTTTTACCGACAATACATGGGAAGATCTCCATCCATTGATTCTACAAAGAGAAAATCTTGGTACATAGGAAGAAAGCTAATAATACATCAACACATACTTGTGTTCATGATGTGAAAGTTACACTTAATTGAATAAAAATATGCAACAACCAATTACAAACTATTAAACAAAATATTAATAAAGTAGGTAAAACATAGAAAAGTAAGAATAAAACTAAAACTAAAATAAAAATGAAGCATCAATTTTTTACACTAAAAGGGGTAAGAAATTATTAGATAAAAGTTCTTAAGAAATTTTATGACAGAAGGCAAACCACTGGATTTAAGATGAAGAACCTACGTACCTTATTCATCATCATTTCCACCAATGTTTGGCTATTGCGAACCATTTTACATGATGCTCTTGTGGCTTCGGTTGTGAAATATTCGGGTTTCATACCGATAATTGGGGTAAAAGCACTATCATATTCCTTAAGATTTAATGTCTCCCCATGTCCTTCCAAGTTTCCAAGCCAAAGAGGTTCCCCATTCTGGGCCAGCTTTAGCAACTCATCTGAGGCATCCAACGCAAGATTCATTAATATTGACTTATCAAATGTTCCTTCTAATGATGATGTTGGACCCAAAAGTTTCTCCATCTCGATGGTGAGCCTTTTAACTTCATCTTCGAGTCGGGCTTGCTCATTATTTAATTGATGTTCATAGACAATTAGGTTCATACTAATAGTTTTACCATGACATTGACCACAAGTTGAATTTTTCATGATCTCCTTCATTGAAATATACTTTGTGTGAAGTTTGTCATATTCTTGTTTCAAAAATTTATTTTCATTTTGTTCCAATGGCGACTGATCAAAAAACATAATTCACTTTCTTAATTACTCGCACAAAGTTCACACAGTAATAACATTAAGTAAGGAATATAAAGCATATGATGTGTCACCTTCATTCGGGATCTTTTATTTTGCAATCAATAATGCGTTTGTTTGCTATCCATGGACAATTTTGTTGCGAGTTCTAGTCATGTTGTTTCATCAGGATATGGATCCTCTTCGAAAGCGCTGATACCAAAGAGGCAAGCAAATGAATAATTTTTTTAACTAATATAAACAAATTAACAAGTATTCAAAAACAATTGAAACGATACACACACTTCAAGCTCTTGAATTTTTATGGCACTATGATTAATCTTTTTTGATGATTTACCACGTAGGGAATTAGTTCATCTCCAGATGCAAGCTCGTTCTCATTTTCTTTCTCACACATGTCATTGTGATCTTCCATATTTGATTTCTGCATCAATCTAGGATGTATCAATACAATTGAATAGCATATGTGACTATAAAAATATCAACATTCAGAATCGTTTATGTAAGTTAAGTAAATGAAAAGATATTAAATATTTACTTAAAAAATTTAAATTTTCTATACTTTGATCAATTTTACTGACCGCTAGATTACACCTAACGAAAAATGGCATACATCAAGAGAATACGAAGAGAAAAAGTAATGACCCTTTCAAGTTATTTTTTCATTTTTTGATACTTTGAGTGGTTAGAGATTTTGTGTAGCCATCCCTAGTCATTTATGACTTGCTAGGACTGATAGATCGGACGCCGAGTCATTCATTTGAGTTTTATGCAGGTTTCCATGTTTTGGAGACTTTGAACTTGAACGGTTGACTCTGGTAAAAAGTTTAAGAAGGAAGCCTCAGAATGCAATTCTGATGGGTTCATTAGCATCAGAAGGACCATTTTGGGCTAGCGGCATGGTTGGTTCAACCTTCAATACTTCTGGCTTGAGTTTATACCGTTAGGCATTTTAACTTCAAAGCTTAAGCCAATGCTTAACTTTGGTCAACATTCTTGGTAAACGTGCTCAAATAAGAATTTCATTAGTGTGTTAGCTACAAAATGTCGAATTTTGTCTAGAACGACCTTTCATGCTATTCTTGAGGCTTTTGTTCTCATTTTAAGCCTTCTTGTGACTTTTAGCTTAAACTTGAACTTGGGTGTGGCATCCACTTTTCGTGAAACGACCTTGGATGAAAGTTTCAATAGTTCAGTTGAGTCTGAAATGTCAAATTCTATGAGGTCACATATTTCGTTTGTGTGCATGGGTTCCGAACCAATCTCGGGCGCCTCATTCGATAATTGGAGTTTGAGCAAACCTGCTGAAGTTCTGATATCTTGTGCAGGTTTGTAGCGACCATATTATAGGCCTTTAAGAACCGGATTCGACTTTTGGCGATATTTGTTGGCTTTTAAAATCCTAAAATTTCACCTTCAGCCTCCGATTGAGGTGATTCAAAGTCATGGACATCCATAATCTTCATGGCTACGCACTGGAGTGCTTGGGAAGTGTTGGGGTCTCTCCATTCTAGCTTTATTCAGCCTTGAAGGGACTGTAAGCTCTCTTTTGTGCTCTTTAATTGGTGATTTTGATGCATGTGGTGGTTTGGGCTCTTCCGAGGATGGAATTGAGCCCCGTTTTAGGACATAAAATCGGTCAGTTGTTTGGGATTTTTTGACGAATTCAATTTGGGATTTTCGGTACAAGTCCCACATTCCTGTTTTGACTCAATTTTGTGTTCATTTCTAATTGTTGCAATTTTAAAATCAAAACGTCTGTAATGACATTGTGAGCGAATTAGATAGAATGGCAGTGTTCAGAAGGCATTTTGGAAGAGGATAGCTCGTGTGTGGTGGATTTGGAGCACTCATGATTGACTTTCAGGTAGGCTTCAAATTACTTTCTTGATTGAGTTTCTGTAATAATGCCTAGTATAGATTTCATGTAATTTTAGATTGTAGTTATTCGGTATTTAGTTTGCCTCTTGTTATTCCATCCTTTCTTGATTCCGTAGGAGCTTTGGGCTTAGTGTGGGTGTTGGGAACCTTAGTTTAGGCTTGTAGCTTCACTTGTGGTTTAGATGATCTTGCTTATCCTTGTTAGGATTGATACTTTGCGCTCTTAGATTCGGCTGAACCTTAGGTGCTTTAGAATGTTTTTTACTACCATCGTAGTTATGATTTTCTCCTTGTAGGGATTCTATTTGATTGTTTTCCTTGTGTTAATGCTTATGACCTTGGTGGGTCGTTGTAGCCGTGGGTCGGTTCTAGCTATATGATATACCGTGAGTTTACGGTATTTCTAATACATTTCACTTACAAGTTGTGTGTGTGTAGGGCCTTTTTGTATTGTTTTTTTATGTGTTTGTATCATATTTTGCAGGAAAGAGGTTCAGGCGCGGAAGTAAAGAGACAACTGAAAGAAATGCAGAAAAGGGAAACTACGGAGGTGATCTACGGACCGTAGGTCCATTGACGCTCCGTAGATGGTGGTCGTAGATCAACAGGCAAGGCATGGATGACAAATCAGGGAAATCAGACCAAGTGTGGAACCACGGTGACCATTGACGGTCCATAGATTGATCTACGGACCGTACTGTTGATCCGTAGATTGATACTGCGAGGGTTCCCGTACCTGATTTTTGAAGATTCCAAGTATGGAGCTACGGAGAGGGATTGACGGACGGTAGATCGATCTACGGTCCGTACTGCAGTTCCGTTGTTTGATTCAGAGAAGCTGATTTTTGGAGGTTGAAATATTTTCTAAGTCCTGGCTGACGGAAGGGACTCACGAACCATAGATCTATTGACGGTCCGTGAGTCAGTCTCGTGGAATGAATACGCGTGCCTGAAAAAACTTTCCTTATTTTGTTTCCCTTTTTATTTAGGACTTGTTTTCTATAAATAGTGTATGTAAACCTCGTTTGTGGTGGTTGTATTTTATTATTGTGATTCTAGTTCTTGACTTGAGAGATTTACGTGCAAGATTAGCAATTATTAATTTCTTAAGATCGTTTTGAAGATTTTTTGAGTTGAACTTCAAGTTGAATTTTTGGGTTTGTTATTCTTCCTACGTAATTTCATAATTCTTTCATCTAAGACAATGAATTGTGTTCATATGATTATGGGTAACTAAACTCCACAACTAGGGTTGTGGGAACCATGAGCGATTAACAAAGTATGAATATTAAATAAGCAATTCTTGAATAGTGGTTTTGTCACGACGCCTAGGGCCTAGACGTGACCGGCGAATGGGGAACCCAAAGGAACCCCAAACAAGCCTGATAGCGTATCATAACACATCCTTGGTCGCGGAAGCAAATAAAATGACCATAAGCGATAAGCATAATCAAGGGGAAAATCGGGACTAAGGGAGCAAGAGAAACAAAAAAAGGAATGATACATAAATACC